>JAQLOM010174118.1:0-11044 GCA_030068315.1 Chrysichthys thysi | reverse complement strand
CTATACTTCTACTTTTACTTTTACTTTTACTTTTACTTTTACTTTCACTTTCACTTTTACTTTTACACTTACTTACTACTTACTTAATTACGTACTTACGTAATTAAATTTCAACCCCCAATTAAAATAATAACACTTCAGGCACCAGATGCTTAGCCAGCCACAGCAGCAGCAGCTGAGACAGTGGAGGCAAATGAGAATACCTGGCCCAATTATTCCAGTATCTTCAGTTTAAACGCTTCAGAGGAAATAACATAATAATGATCTGCAAAGTTAACTAGACCAAGAGTTTATGCATGTCTTGGTTTTATCTATGTATGAATAAATATGAGCTAGCTAAACAGCCAGTGATCGATCTAGCAAGCCACTGAAACCCAAACTTCTAGTTAGCTTAAATTACATTTTTTAATATACTGTTGATAATGGAGGTGGTGTTCACTTCAACATAGCTTACTTGGCTTAAGATTAATGTTTAAAAATGCAATCCTGAAACACAGAACATTTTGGATTAGTTCTGTCAATTGGAGGCATTACTCAAGTAGTTTTTCACCAGATGACTCGTTTATTCTTACTTGAGTTATTTTCTAAATCCCTTTTATGTGAGTGTGTGTTGTATCTTTTCCACCACTGATACTAACAATATCCAATTCAAATACACATATGTTGAATTAGTAATTCGCATTTACTCTGGTTCCTTGTTTGCAAAAATCACAGTCTGCTTCTCAAAAGCAAACGTAACCATTAATTAATTCTCCACACAGAGCAAGTTTCCTTGTTTGTATTGAGCTGTTAAAGCTGAACAAATTCAATGACTCAGTGTGTTTGCATGGAAAAGCCAAAACTTACATGACTGACACACAGGAAACAGCATTAATGTTATCAGTGTAAGACGTTTCTCAACAGCATAGTGTTTGCTTTTGTTGTGTGAGCATTTTCTCTCAAACTTCTTTCTTTGAATTCAAGGTCTTTTTTTACTTACTGTCTAGCAAGAAAATTCATGAATTTCAGCTATAAAACATTAAAGATGTCAGTGAAGAATGGAGTGTATGAATCTAAGCTGAAGCCTAACCTATGTATCTCTCTATCCATCCATCCATTATCTATACCTATTATCTATTAAGGCTGCTACATCCTGGGCAGGTCATCAATCTATCACTGGGCTAACACAGAGACAAACAACCATTCATACTCACTTTCACACCTATGGACATTTTAGAGTAGCCAGTTGACCTTATGTGCATGTCTTTGAGCTATGGGAGGAAACTGGAGTGCCTGGAGGAAACCCACCCAGGCACAGTGAGGATATACAAACTCCACACAAAAGTGCCCCAGTTGGCCAGCAGGTTCAAACCCAGAACCCACTGTGTCACTACCTATGTATCAGTAGTTCAGTCAAATTTGAAAATCTCAACATGAAAGGATTCATACTTACATGGGGGACGACGGGAATAAGTGTTTGGACACTGTAGTTTTTGTTAATAAATTAAAAGTACTTTCGATGCATATATCCACTTCCAATTTACTTCAATAATGTCTTTTTATTTACTTTACTCTTTTTGTTTGCTTTTGTTGTGTAAGCATTTTCTTTCAAGCTACTATCTTTGAATTCAAGAAGGGTTTCCCCCAAGGAACATCCTTAAGGATTGTGGATTGTAGGTTTAATAATTCATACGTATTTTTACTTACTAACAGAAAATTCGTGAATTTCAGCTATAAAATATTAAAGATATAGTTTAAAGTGTCTTAAGGTCTTTCAGTGGCAAGAGTGATTCTACAGCATGTCCTCTGTGCTCTGGTAAAGGTAAAGTTTCACTCAAGCACATCCTCAGAAGCTACTCAACAGCCCTGGGGGAGGGACACTACTGCTGGCAACACAACTAGGTGCTGAAGACAGTTACAGAGACCATCTCCAAAGTTGTGGCCAACAGCAAGCATGTCCGCAGCCAGAAGAACATCGCCCTCATTAGGGCTGGTGAGCAGCCTCAAGTACAGCCCAGATCAGCAGCCACTCTGAGTTGGACTGGGAGATGGAAGTCAATATGGGGAGACAGCTCAAGTTCCCAGATCATGTTATGACATCTTCATCAGCCCCTTCAAAGCAGGTGGTCCTTATAGAGCTGATAGTTCCCAGGGAGGATTTTGAGTAGAAACCCTCCAAGTACTAGGAGTTGGTGGATAAGTGTTGGAGTGGAGGCTGGAAAGAGCACTGTGATCCCAATGAAATGGGATGTGGAGGCTTTTCTGGCCACTCACTGTGCAAAGCCTACATGGAGGGAACTGCGAAAAGGATGCAGTGAATCCTAGGATGTACCAATGATTTACTAAATTCAGGTGAAACTGAACTGAGCTGAACTGAACTGATTTTTTTTGGAAAGGCGCTTAAAAGTTATTCATCTTTTGAGGTTTGGTTCAGAAGAATAGAGTGTATAAACCCAAACTAATGCCTATGTACCACTTCAGGCAAATTTAAACTCTCAACAAAAAAACATTACAGCATACATGCTAACATACAGTGAGGGGAAATAAGTGTTTGAATACCTGTTTTGTTTTGTTTTTTTTGGTATGGAATATACAGTATTTCCAATGCATATATCCACTGCCAATTTAACACACAAAATGTCTTTTTATTTATACATATGAGGAAAAAAGTACATATTTATGAGCAGGAGCAAATATGTTTATCAAATGTTTAAAAAAATCAATGTTGAAAGGGAAAAAACAATTCAGGCATCACAAATGACTAATATTAGTACTTTGCTGCAAAGCTGTTGATGGCAATTATAGCTTTGAGACATCTAGAGTAAGAGGTAATTATGTTTTTGCAGCATTGTGGTTCAATTTTCCTCCTCCTTCTTTCCTCCTTCTTTTTTAGAAAGCAGTCTTGAGTTATTTTGGCTGTATGTTTATGCAGCTTCTCCACAATTATGTCCTCTTCACTTTCTTAGGAAATGATGTAAAATTCTACTGAAGATGCTCCTGTTTGGCACTGGTTTTCACTTTAACACAAAGGTTTTCTTTATAAATGATATTATCAGCAACAACTTGTGAAAAGTAGAACCTTAGAGATATTTACTGGAATTTCAGACTTTCTTAGTATTTGGTATATCTCTTTTTTTTTGCTTTAATGACAGTGTGTACTTCTGGTAACACAGACTCCAGAGGTCTGTGTAAAACCCTATGATCCATGTTAGGTGGTCAAAATTTCCTGACCTTTAAAGCAGTGACCTAAAAATTGTGCAACATCTTGAATACTAGATAGCTCCTTTTTGCTATAGAATTTTCAAAATCTATTTCCAGTTTTAAATACATTTTTTTTAATGTAGTTTCAGATGTTTGGACCTCACTATATGCACTATATACTGTATAGACAAATAAAGCAGAAAAAAGGTGAAAATCTACATTCTTAAACTTTTTATAGAACAAAAAAATGTATTTTAATATAACTTTTTTTTTTTAACATTCATGAGCTATATTACATACTACAGTTACAGAAGATGTACCCTTTCAAGCACCAAATCAGCAACAAGGCAAGTTACAGTATTTTCTGGTACCAGGTTAACGTGGTACCAGGTTAATTTCCATTACCTTACATTATGTGACAAGAAGTAATTGTAAGAGAACATGTTATATATGATATTTCAGGGTGGTTAATATTAAAAAATAACTGTGATACTAGGCCTAGATTTCAAATAATATAATTCTGTATTTTGCTTCACTAGGAAAAGGCCTGAATGATAGTTCTGTCTATCCACGTGGTGTCATTTAGCCAGGTGCTTGTAGTTATGCAATACAATATAGTGAGGAAATCAAACCCACTCACTACCTACATGCCAGCTTAGGTGGTAATGCCATGCTGGGAATACCAGTGTGCCCTGGCATGGTCATGTCTACACCCACACAAACAATCTGGCACCAGCTGGATCCCCACTTGGCAGCCTGGTGCAATGTGCTTTCTCTTATGCTTGGGTGATTCAGGCCTGTGGTTGCCACTACTCTTCTGGAGGTTACCCTTTGACCCATTGGCTAGAGATCAGTGTGGTGGAAAGGAAAGGTTTGGCAGCTTTACTTCTGTGAGTGTGCAAACCTTTCTCAGTGCAGCACTGTAGATGTAAAAGGAGAAGGAATGGTGGAGGTGGAACTGATGGGCAAGTAGGCAATCAGTCAAGTACTCACCATGTAAACACAGAACGTTTAGAATTCTTGAATGAAATTTTGACACAAAAAAAACAGCCCTATAAGCTGCTTTACATTAAAATATTTATGGCACTGCTACTGGTCTCCTGCCCAAGGCTTCTACTGAATGCACATTTATTTGTAGTGCAGGACCTTGATGATACCAGGGTGCCTATACTTTTTTATATTTTACATTCTGAGTCACTTTATTGTTTACATGAAATCTACGAGAAACCAAAGTGATTGCCTGGCAAACACATGAGTGTGCCTCAGCCAGTATGCATAGGAAAATGGCCAACCTCACCCTAACTGGAAAGGAACAGGAACCTGACTTTTCTTTATATAAGCATGTAGGGTTTTTTTGCTCCTACTCGTGATAAGGACTTTCTTGTTTGCCTACAATCTATTCCAAACATGAACAAAAACAGGATGCTGCCAGGCAGCTGTGCCACACACTCAACAATCATTAAATTGTAAATTTCTTTCCTCTTTCCTCTTGACTGGTAACATCATTGGACTTTTCACTTTTCCTACCAATCCAAGGTCATCATCCTGATATTGTGTTTATTACACATGGATAAGAAAAGGAACATTTGAAATTCTTTAGCACGCCACACCAAGATCACAAATACAAAGACAGAATGTGTAAGAATGGTTAAAAGAAATATTCATAACCCTAATGAAGTGTCAGTGCTTCCTTCCTGTGGTGTATTTTGAGAGTAATAAATCAGTTGCCCAAAGGGTCAAGAATGGTAATAAAACCAAAATAGCTGTGTGTAGGTTGTGTGGATATCAATAAATGTAAGACCTGGTCATCTCCTGGCCCCCATAAATAAAGGATGGTAAAGAAATCAGCTTCAGTTTTTAAAGGATGATTAATGTTGGAGGCTAAGAATCTAACTATCTCCCTCCTTCGATCTCTCCATCTTTCCAATAATGCATGAACAAACCGAATGAATGTTTTAAACAGTGGTCTCTGAGTCCCTTGCTTTTTTTGCGTGGAGTTCGCAAGTTGTCCCTGTGTCTGTGTGGGTTTCCTCTGGGTACTCCAGTTTCCTCCCACAGTGCAAAGACATGCACAGAGGAGATTAGGCTACATGGCTACTCTAAATTGCCTGTAGGTGTGAATGTGAGTGCGAATGGATGTCTGTCTCTGTGTGCTGCCCCTACAGTGGATTGGTGACTTGCCCAGGGTGTATCCCGCCTCTCACCCAAAGTCAGCCGGGATTGGCTCCAGCTTTCCCCGTGACCCTGAACAGGATTAAATTGTTGATGATGAGTGAGTGAGTATTACACTGAAATATGTCACAGGGTGAAACAATAAAAGAATCTGTCTCCACTGAGCAGTGACTACGAAAACCTAAAAAGCCTTCAGTTCGTTTCAAGAGGTGAGTTAGAATAAGGAAGGAATAAAACAAGACATGGTTTGCTGTTATAAGAAAATATTTAACGAAGGTTCCATGTGATGCATCCTGACATGAAGCGGTGCTCATTACTTTCCAGTAACAGTATATCCTAAAGTGTTTATTCCTCTTATACTACCGCGAATGGCCAATGATTACTTGGCATGCTTTTTAACCATTTATAGTTAGCATTGTCAAACACCCACTAGACGAGTTCATTCTTGCTTTTTTTTACAGTTATTCCCTCACCAGTCTCTCTTCTTTCTCTCTCTTGAAGTTTATAAGAGAAATAAATACATCTTGTAATTTTACCAAGACGCCAGAAAGCAAAGTCCTTAAGACATTCCCATGCCTAAAAATATACTCATGTTATAAAGCACTGATCCTGGAGACTCCTTTCATGAACATTAAATAACTGTCTCCTAAAAGATAACTTCACTGTACCAACAAGTAGATTTTCTCCTTGCTAAATAAAAACACTTTAAGATTTTTTTTTAAATATAACCCAGTAATTTAAATTACAACCAGTGGAATTGTCAGAGCTGCTAGAAAAATAATCAGTATTGAGAATATAAGATTTGAGAATATAACAGCATTGTGATATAAAGAAGTACAATAGTGAACTTACTTAAGTCCAAGGAGGAAATGCTTCTGAAAAGAAGTCATCATGGTTTAAGCAGACGTAGTAACGCACACTGGACTCTCTCAATTATCTATGCAAACATGAATCACATGAAACACTTCACCCAGAACCTTTGAGAAATTGACGATGGGTCTACAGTATGCATGTGGTTTTCATAAGGCTCATTAATTCACTAAGATTGCACACGCAACGTAGTACATAAGCATCCTGAATTATACATATGTCACTCTGAGGTCAATGGACAAAAGGTCACCCTTTCTGTGCACCTGCCTGCCTTCTGGGGCTTTCCTGACTCTAGTCATCTATTGCCCTAATCAGATTATAGCTTTTGCATTGGATTCGTGTCAAATATCTTTATTAATTGGCACTTATTAAATATTTAGAGCCACTGATGACTTCAAGTGACCTCATAGATGACCTCAGGTGAGTGTGATGTGGTTGATTGATTTACATTATGAAAGAAAGAAAACAAAGGGCTTTTAAACTTTCAAGTACACTAATTACACGTTCACTGGTGAAAACAATAGCAGTGTCTACTCATTCCTACAGAAAGTGGGTCAAAATGTCTGTTTTTGTTAAGTCCAAGGCTATTGCTCCTTTCTATATTTAATAACGGGTGAATAAATTCATAGTCACTCTTAGTACCACGCTTAATACGTAATTCAAATGAAAGTTTGCCTCAACATGATACCGTTCCTGCCCTTACACCAAGACGCACGTATAAGATCAATGCATTTTACATCAGACTGCATAATAAAAAAGAAACTTCATACGTGCTTTGTGTGTAACTGAACTGCAACATTAATATGTGTCTCAAGGAGTCTCCATAGCATGCAAGAAATATGGGTTAAACTAGAAACATAACTCAGAGCTAAACAAAAGGATCAGGAACATGATCACTTTTGAATTAAATTCGATGTGCATACAAGATTCAGTAGCTCAGGAGAAACAATGCAGTATGAACTTTCTCCAGAGGCTACATAAATAAGATGTATTGAATTAGAGCTCAACTTGCATTTGATGTGTGAGTTCTTATTAGTATTTCTCCTAGGAAGAAGTTAAGACAATGTTACATGGTTTGTAAGTTCTTACTGGCGCTTTATTGGGACCACTGCATTAGAAGAAGTCAGAGGAGAACTTTGCCTTTGCCTATTAAACCACTTTCTAACAGTCTATGGGACAAAAAAGTAGCATTTTGAATGACACATCATTAACACAACACATACAGATGAGACAAAACAAGTCTTAGAGAAAAAACGCGGCTTGTTACGTTATTAAGAAACCAGAAAACTCAAAGTCTGCTGTGCTGAAGACTTTTACTTCCTGACTTTTACAAAGAGCTGTTAGACTGCTTCCATAAATGCTAAATTAAATAATATATGTATGTATGTATCAAGTATATCGTTGCTAAAAAAAAACCCTATGTGTTGTTAAATCTTTCTGAAAGTCTTAGATCATGCGGCGTATCATTCCCTGTGATTGACGTGTCATTTAATCATATTATTTAATCATATATGAATTTAATTGTTACTCTTGTAAACCAACCCATTTTTGCAATCATTTCTCAGCTTAAAAAAATATAAAATAATGAAAAAATAATAATCGCAAGATTTTTTCCCATCACTTTACAGAGAGTGTCTGTATGTCTGCGTCCATAATATTTTCACAGCTGACGCTAATAGGAAATTAAATTAGTTTGGCCAGAGGGAGAATTCTGTATTTAATTATTTATTTAGCATTGCATAACTTATGACCAAGAACCATTATCGCGTTTTGTCACCCCACTTGGGATCTGGCTGGATTTCCAGCATCCCAGCAAGACCACAAGGTCTACAGCTTTCTCAAGTTATCTAGCCGACAGTGTATGACCCAATGTGCATGATTTAAGATCTAAAAATAATATTTTAATAGCAGAAAACAGTTGGCTCGCACAGCATAAATGGGTGACATGCCAAACATGCTGTCATGTGTATCATAATGCCAGAGAAACACAGAAATGAAAAAGACACAAGCAAAGTCTGAAATGACTTCATTATGCTACTGTACCTTTTAGTACAGACAAACTCAGGAAGATTAGGATCAGGAAGTACAGATACAGTAAAAATGGACACATGAGCTACATGTAGTGAACAAATAAAGCGTAAATCAATGAGTACTTTTGTACTAACCTGTCCCATCATGCACTACAGTATGGCAGGGACTGGGGGCCTATATTAAAACCAGATTACACAAAGTTCAAGGGTTGAAGACGTTGGACTACTGACTGGATGGTCGTGAGTTCAAATCCCAGCACTACCAAGCTGCCACTGCTGGGCCCTTGGGCAAGGTCCTTAACCCTTAGCTGCTCAGTTGTATAAAAAAAATGAAATACAGTAAATGTAAGTTGCTCTGGATAAGGGTATCTGCCAAATGAAGCTAATGTAATGTAAAAAACTGACTTAAAAGTAAAAATATACAAAGGACAACAAACAGTGGTAGCGAAATATCATGGTAGCAATAAAAATAGCATTTCCCAACTAGTCCTGGACATTTCAGGATGTTAATAAGGACCTGATAATTAGCTGATTTGTGGGATCACATGTGTTATAGCAGGAAAAACATCAGGATCTGATTTAGGAACTATTGGTTACACCAAGTGCCCTCAGTCAGTACTGGAAATTAACACATCATTCATCTTTTAATATGTAGTGTATACGTTTAAATGTTAGGTTGTACTATTCAATTTACCACCTAGAAAAGACTTCCTTCTTACTCCTTGCACTTTTATTCATACCCTCAAACGACTCTTTAGGAATCTAAAACATCTCTTTTTCTCTCATCCAGCTAATATCTGTATGCTATCTAGGAACAGAATGGACTCACATGCATTTTACTGACATTGCGGCTTAAAGCACAAGGTTCATCAGTGTAGAAAAAACTATCAAGAATGGTGCCAGTTTGTCATCTGTGGTGAACTTCTCAAGCTACACAACGTAGTTAACGCAACAGCTACATAACAATTTGTATTTAAAGATGGAGAATTCACCAGACTTCAGTGCAGAAATGGAGGATGAGTGCTCCTGGCCCTGCCTCAGTAAAATGTTTCAATATGATGAAGTAATCACTTCATATAAAATGAGGTATTTGTTTTGCCTTCCTAGAAGGCATGAACTACATCTAATTCAGAAAATCATTGAAAGGTAAGTTTCACTTGTTTGCTGATGTTAACCATCTAAATTTAACTAAGTTAGCCTGTTTTCTTTGCTAAGGCCACGTTAGACTAGCATCGATTACAGGAGCTGATGTAACTGGCTAGGCAGCAAGTCATATTCTAGCTAATGGCAAATATTGGTCATTTGCATGATTTTGACTCATTATCTATACATTCACTTAAGTATAATTTCTAAGTACTTTTTCCACCCATGGTAGTCTGAGTAATATTTGTCTGTACAGAGCTTGGTACCATAGATTGAGGCTTGTTCTTCCTTCAAGGATTTGATTTGATTTGATTTTTCCACACACCAAACATTCACCACATAATAGTCCACAAAGGTTAAGAAACAATTTTTTTTTTTTTTTTTGTTTTGCTTTGTTTTTTTTTGAGTTTGGTTTCTTGGAGTTACAAGGACAATGTTATAATCTTATTAGATCTGTCATGATGTAAACAGATACAGACACATAAAAATGATGTTACTGATGGAAACAAACTAAAAATACAATGTTTGCTGGCCCCTTGTGGCCATTTGTCCTTCTTCACTCACCCAGACATTTATTAATGTGTGCCTTCAGTATTCACTTCTCCCTGGTCAGGACTCTGGTCAATCCGGAGATGATTCTAGGAACACGTGACAAGAGGCAGGAATCTGGGTGGGATGCCAGTCCAACTCAAGGCTCACACAAACATGCTACAACCAAACATTATATAATATAAATGTGAACAAAAAGTCTAAGGACCAAAAAGACATTGCTTTTGTTTTTATTTACTGTAACAAAACATGAAAAACCCAGTTGAGACACACAAAAATAAGAAGAAACAAAACTGAATCCCAAATATTAACCAAGTAATTTTTACTAAATTCCACATACAAACAACGATTTCACATTTAATAACTCTTTGTCAGTGGACAAATATGAACCTTAATTACTCACAGTGACATGTAGGATAAATGGGTTTTTAGAAGGAAATTGCAATAAACCAGCCAGTCGTGAGCGAATGATTACAATGCTAGCCTAATAAAAGTCACAGACATTGCATTTTGATTGTGGTATTTGTGCAAGGCCATTTTTAAAATCACAAAATCGTTCAGGCAGGCTTGACTACTCCCATCCACTCCCACAGAATATTTGACTAATCTCACTTACTCTGACAGAGATTGCGACTAATTTCACACACTCCTACAGAAAACTTGCCGACTCCTACTTACTTCCACAGAATCCTTGACTAATTTCACACAAACGGAAAATTCATCTCGTTTATTTTATCTAAGCACACCAACTCCCACTGAAAGGTTGGACTAATCCCACACATTCACACAATTTTCACTTCGTGCGTACCTTCCATATAGAGCCTGTTTTCTAACGAACTTAGTTCTATTACAAACAAATCATGGCTACCATAAAAAAGCTATTTGGTTCCCATTCACTTAGGCACTAATCTTCTGCCTTAATCCTGTTCAGGGACACAAGGTTGGGAAGCTGGAGCCAATCCCAACTGACTTCAGGCAAGAGGCAGGGTACACCCTGGGCAGGTCACCAATCCACTGCAGCGCCGACACACAGAGACAGACAACCATTCACACTCACATTCACACCTACGGCCAATTTAGAGTAACCAATTAGCCTAATC
>JAQLOM010174110.1:0-11045 GCA_030068315.1 Chrysichthys thysi | reverse complement strand
TACAGGACAAATAAAGCTCCAAAACGGCACAAAGAACACAAAACGAAGCGAGAAATGCTGCGGTGATGCTTACTCAGAGAGCTTGACACGTGATCTGGAGGTCAGCTTGGGCCAGACTGGGACATGGGAACGTGTAACCGTGGTGGGCCGCACGAGACGTGATGAAATCGCCAATGTTGTATCCCAAAAAACTGTTGTATCCCAAAGCAATAAATAGCCCGACATCAACCTCGTATTTCGTAAATGGCGTAACCTGGGTCGGTCGTAAGTCAAGGTACCACTGTATTTGTAGATCATGTAAAAGATAGATCATGTCCACATTTCCAGAAGTAAACCACGTTTACGTTTAGCATTTAGCCGACGTGTGTGAATGACTGAGCAAATTATAAAGCCAACGGTCACTAGGGATTCAACCAATTAGCTGATTTCCAGGTTATTTCCAGGCTAATTACATCATTTGCTGTGCAATTGGGATGTTCTAGAAGTTAAGTCCCAGGACTCCTCCGGGTTCGGAGACTGAATGACTAAATTAAGGGTCATCTGGATGTCACGTTTGCATAAGAGTAAACGTTTGCATAATCAGTAAGTGGGTTAGCAAAAAAAAAAAAAAAAGGAGACCCCAGGAGACAAGCTTTCATTAACAAAAAGAAAAAAGAGAGAGGGAGAACAGAGAAGTCCTGGAAGTCTCATGTGTCCAATACCGGAGAGACCCGCTTTATTAGGCAGCAGATGTCGGGATTCAGTCGTCCTCCTGTCAATGGTTGTTTTTCTTTTCTTTTAAAGATGGGTGCTTTTGGAGAAGTGATCTCGGGGCATGTTTATTTAAAGGAAACTCGGAAATTGTCTGATTAATTAATGTGTGTGTGTGTGTGTGTGTGTGTGTGTGTGTGTGTGTGTGTGTGTGTGTAGTTAGTGTGCTAATTTCAGGAATAAATTCTAAAAAAAAAAAATATATATATATATATATCTCTAATTCATCTAAAAAGCCAAACATAATTTCTGTTCCGTAAATAATATCTACACTGTAAAAAAAAATGACTGTAGATTTTTACGGTAATTTACCGCCAGATTGGGTTGCCAGTAAAGTGCTGTAAAATTTTACAGTAAACAACTGTAGAACATATTTACGGCAAAGTTCGGTAATATCTTTATGTTATAAATAAATAACACAAGTCAGCACAGCTGGTTTGGCTGATGCAGGATGCAGTTGCGCTGAAGGTTAAATAAGACTCTTCAGCTCCGTTGTATCATGCATTAGGAACATGCAATGTGTCATTTTAAACTACATACGATATTACAGTACTTTAACGTAAATATGTTTTACAGTTGTTTACTGTAAATTTTACAGTTCTTTACAGGCAACCCAAGCTAGTGCTAAATTACCGTTAAAATCTACGGTCATTTTTTTTTTTTACAGTGTATTTAATACTAACTCTGTACTATAATTTAGTAACCTATCTAATACTAGTTGATTACCCGGTGGCTTCGCTCACTGAGTGGAAGGAAAAATAATAAAATGCAGTGTTTATAAAATAAATTTGTTAATTACCAATTTTATTTTTCAACAAATAGCGGTCGTGCATCATTTCCGTTCTAAACGTGAAAAGAATTTTATATATTTAGATCAAAGTTTTCTTAAATAATTACTTCCTAAATAGGTGTTTACTTCTTTTCAATATCAGTAAAATAACTCTCACACAAATAATCACAATCCGTAAAAAAGACGATATAAAAATGGCGTCCACAAATGAAGTGATTAGTTAAAATGTAAGCGCTAGTGACGCTGTTTCCACTCATACGCCATTTCCGTTTCAAACGTGCGAAGAATTTTATATATATAAATAATGACAAGTAATAACTGAAATATCGGTGATTTTCAAATACTTTATTGCTAATCAAATTGCACTTGCAATTTTCAGTGGGAAATTTATTTTCTTTTTAAACAGAATTCTGTGTTGGTTCAGAACTATATGCCTTTTAGTCAGAGTTAGCCTTTATCATCCTCATCATCATCGTCATTGACTCTTGCCAACTTTTGAACTGAAGCATATTTAAAATCACTGGAAAAACATAAGGTAAGAGGGGAAAGAACCAAAAGAAAGTGATGTTTATTTTTTGAGATATATGACCAAACTGCACATTTTTTTTTCCAGATGTTTTGCCAAATCTTTGACACCAATGACGTCAAGACGCTCATTCCAGACACCCAAAACAAGGAATAAAGTAAGTATAATAAAACATATCGCAACAGAAAACATAATAAGAAATAACTTTTGAACTTGAACTTGCATTTTGAAAACAACCTTAAACAATGATGTATTCACGTGTATGTCAAAACTATCTTTGGAAAGATTTCTGAACCGGTTCCCGTGAAGACTCCATCAGGTTCTGAAACCTTAAAACTACATTCCTGTCCACAGATTTATATCGTCTTTTCTTTTTTTTACCACCTGACCCTGTAAACTCTCATTCATTTTCCAACTGTCTCCACTCTTTGATTGAAAATACCTCTTTTTCCATCCAGCCTCATTCCCCGTGACCTCCTCATCCTCCAGAGGCTTCATCAGCTCAGTCTCGGGTTGCTCAGTGGGTGGCAAGGTCATCATGAGCTCAGGCCACCAAAAACATCATGGCTAAAATTAGCCAGCCATTTGTCTGGCTGCTTCCCACCCAACATTTGTCAGCAGTGTGACGACAGCAGGCTGGTCCCAAGGGGAAAAAGACTCCATTATAGCTTGTCTTGGCTCCAGACTAATCTTTTCATTCATAAAAAGCAGGCTTTTTTTTTCAATGGAGACAGAAGTTAATCAATGAACCAGAACCACATCATGATTGACTCACCTTCACAGTTTAAATGCCCCCATTGTACATTTATATTTTTATTTAATTCCCTTTTTTTTTGGATAAAATTTGGAGTAGAAACTTCAGCATAAAAGAATGTGGCAGAAAAGGTAATGAAAGTCTCATAATGTTCATATCAAACCCAATTATAAACCCAGTGCATGAATAAATAAAGCAGTATACCACTGGGGTATCCACTTCGAGAATCATTTAATGAATCATGTAATGAATCATTTCGTGGCTGCACTTGTCAGATAAATTTATCAAGTTAAAATAGATGAATGAACTGAAATCCAGTGATCGTTGTCCATATTATGTAGTATTACTTTAACTCACTAAATTGGTTATTTTATTAATTAGCCAATTTATTGTTACTTTCAATGAATCATTTAATGAATCATTTCATGTCTGTATTTCTCAAATAAATGTTAATAAGTTAAAATAGACGAATGAACTGAAATCCAGTGATCATTGTCCCTATTACGTATTATTACTTTAACTTAATAAATTGATTATTACATTAATTAGCTGATTTACTACTACTTTCAATGAATCATTTAATGAATCATTTAATCGATTCACTTGCCAGATGAAAGTACGCATGTTGAAATGGATGAATGATTTGAAATCCAGGGATCATCATCAATATTGATATTTACTTTAAGTGCCTGATTTACTGATTCATCTGATGAAGCTTTGAATACTGTTATTTGGACCAACGATCAAAAAGGGAAAAATGATTTAAATTCATTATTAATATAAATATGTAGCCTGACTCCATGTTTGTGGCTGATATACTTTTATTTCTACACACGCTTAGTAAACACTTAGTTTAAGATCCAGTAAAACAGCTGAATAATAAACGCCAGACACCGTTATATGATTTGCACCGGATTCAATGGTATCTTCAAATCAAGTCGTTGTCTTTTCGTTATCAAAATCATATTATTTCATGTGGAAGGCTAAAGTTCACACTTCTTATTTTCCCCACAGCTAAACACAGTCTCAATTTAAACGTTGCCTGTGTTTTATAGTACAGCTCACCAAGTGCACTAGTGAACATTTTCAATTTGAAACTGAATCCGCAGAACCAGGGACGCCAGCTCTTATAAAGATCAGAGAGCGTATATTTTTACCTGATGTGGAAGTCAATTGCTCATACTTCTTATTTAGCACTTCATGTGTGAGTCAGAGCAGATTTCTTTCTTTCTTTATCTCACTCCCCCATGGTGCTGATTTACCTCCCTGATTGCGGCTAAAACGCCCGCTCTGTTTTGAACTTGGCTTGCTGCATGAATGAACCTTGAGCAACATACGCTGAGAAAAAAGGAAAATTTCCTCCCAGTTGTGGACAAGTTTATTTCCAGAGAAAATGGAAATGATGGCGTGTCAATTTCCAAAGTGTTGTCCTTATCTGGAACACCCTGGAATTAATGTCGAAATTATTCTTTGGCATTCCTGAACTGCTTTGGTATATCGTTAATAAAGAAATTGCATCTAACTAGCTAGTTTATGATCAAAAATCATTGCAATAACATCTAACTAGCTAGCTTATGATAAAAAGTTATTGCTGTAATGTCAAAGTAGCTAGCTTATGATAAAAAGTCATTGCTATAACATTTAACTAGCTAGCTTATGATAAACAGTCATTGCTATAACATCTAACTAGCTAGCTTACAATAAAAAGTCATTGCTATAATGTCAAAGTAGCTAGCTTACGATAAAAAGTTGTTGGTATAACTTATAACGAGCAAAATTATACTAAAATGTCATTGATAGGCTATAATATCTTACCAGTTAGCTTATGATAAAAAGTTTTAATACAATAAGTATTCATTGACAACTTATGGTACAAAAAATTGTTCTCTTGTTTAGTTAGCTAGCTTATAATAAAAAATCATCAAGCCATAACTGATTTAATGTCAGTCTATAAAGAAAATGAGCAAGAGTTTTTCCAACTTACTTGCTCCTGGTATCATTTATAGCTCCCAGAATGACCCTTGAGGAACATTTTGTGAGAAAATAGTTTGGAACAACAAGCTGTGTTATGGAAATCTGATCTCTATCTCGGTTTTCATTCATGCTGACATTGAGGTGTGAACTGTATTTAGAAAGGAAATTCAGATAAAGGTTACAGTTAAATCGTGCAAATCTTTGGGTTCCAAAGAAGTTTACTTATTTGAAAAAGCATATAAGTCATCTTTATTCTTTGATACATTTTGTGGAACCACGGTCACAAATACAAATAAATAAAAATAAAGATTTAAGGGTAAAAACCCATTGCTATAATGTCAAACAAACAAGCTTGCGATAAAAACTAATGGCTATGACTTTAACCTAGCTAGCTCATTATGAAAATTCATTGCTATAACATCTAACTATCTAGCTTATGATAAAAAGTCATTACTATAATGTCTAACTAGCTAGCTCACAATAAAGTAATTGCTATAACGTCTAACTAGTTAGCTCATGATAAAAAGTCATTGCTATAACATTAAACTAGCTAGCTTATAATAAAAAGTCATTGCTATAACATTAAACTAGCTAGCTTATAATACAACATCATTGCTATAACATCAAACTAGCTAGCTCAGAATAAAAAGTCATTGGTATAACAACAATCTAGCTAGCTTACAATAAAGTCATTGCTATAACATCAAACTAGCTAGCTTATAATACAACGTCATTGCTATAACATCAAACTAGCTAGCTTACAATAAAAAGTCATTGGTATAACATCAATCTAGCTAGCTCACAATATAAAATCATTACTATAACATCAAACTAGCTAGCTTACAATAAAAAGTCCTTGGTATAACAACAATCTAGCTAGCTTACAATAAAGTCATTGCTATAACATCAAACTAGCTAGCTTATAATACAACGTCATTGCTATAACATCAAACTAGTTAGCTTACAATAAAAAGTCATTGGTATAACATCAATCTAGCTAGCTCACCATATAAAATCATTGCTATAACATCAAACTAGCTAGCTTACAATAAAAAGTCCTTGGTATAACAACAATCTAGCTAGCTTATAATACAATGTCATTGCTATAACATCAAACTACCTAGCTTACAATATAAAATCATTGCTATAACATCAAACTAGCTAGCTCACAATATAAAATCATCGCTATAACGTCAAACTAGCTAGCTTACAATAAAAAGTCATTGGTATAACAACAATCTAGCTAGCTTACAATAAAGTCATTGCTATAACATCAAACTAGCTAGCTTATAATACAATGTCATTGCTATAACATCATATTACCTAGCTTACAATAAAAAGTCATTGGTATAACATCAATCTAGCTAGCTCACAATATAAAATCATTGCTATAACATCAAACTAGCTAGCTTACAATAAAGTCATTTCTATAACATCAAACTAGCTAGCTTATAATACAAAGTCATTGCTATAACATCAAACTAGCTAGCTTATAATACAATGTCATTGCTATAACGTCAAACTAGCTAGCTCACAATATAAAATCATTGCTATAACATCAAACTAGCTAGCGTATAATACAAAGTCATTGCTATAACATCAAACTAGCTAGCTCACAATAAAAAGTCATTGGTATAACAACAATCTAGCTAGCTCACAATATAAAATCATTGCTATAACATCAAACTAGCTAGCTTATAATACAAAGTCATTGCTATAACATCAAACTAGCTAGCTCACAATAAAAAGTCATTGGTATAACAACAATCTAGCTAGCTTACAATAAAGTCATTTCTATAACATCATACTAGCTAGCTTATAATTAAAAGTCATTTCTATAACATCAAACTAGCTAGCTTATAATACAAAGTCATTGCTATAACATCAAACCAGCTAGCTTATAAGAAAATGTCATTGCTATAATGGCTAATTAGCTAGCTCATGATAAAAAGTCATTGCTATAACATCAAACTAGCTAGCTTATAATAAAAAGTCATTGCTATAATGGCTAATTAGCTAGCTCATGGTAAAAAGTCATTGCTATAACATCAGACTATCTAGCTAACGACAAAAAAAATCATTGCAATAACATTTACCTACCTAGCTTATGATATTTATAAAACTTCCTTTCTAAACTTGCAGTGATTATAATTGAGGTTTTGTCCACGTTAGTGGTTTGCGGTGCCTTATACTGTGCTGCTGATGTCTAAAGTTTGTGTTTCATTTGTATTGCCTGTTTTTTAAGGCCACAAACATGGATCCTGGACCTACACAAAGAATTCAGTGAGGACCCGGATGGCTGATGAAGCAGCAGGATGAAGACCATGTCGTCAGATGTCCCCATCAGATATCTCATCTCAGTGACAGGGTCACTCACAGCTTTAATGAACTGACCCTTTACAGGGATTATCCCATTTTCTTTAGTTAACACAAGGGAAAGAAACTCACTCGGCCTCATTCTGTGACCTTCGGGAGTTCACTGCGGTAAAAATACTAATCATGAACAGTTGGGGGAAAAAACATAACAAACCATGCTAATGAATTTCCATTAAGCTCATTTATATTTTTCCCCTTTATTTTTTTTTCCTTATTAGAATAATTATTTTTTGTCTCCCTTTCCTTGGATGCCAGCCTGCTGAAGATTACAGGACCTTGGTGATATTTATGAGCTCACTAATTACACTAATTAGGCTTTTATGTGAAGGATATAATAGTCCAGGCCAGATGATCATTAAGATTTATTTATATGCATGATTTATGCGTGGTGCATGTGAAGGATATTTCCCTAATGATCGTGATTTATCTTTCAAATGTGTGCCGGATATTTAATATTTATCATGACACACACACGTATATGTATAATATGTATAGTGTGTGTGTGTGTGTGTGTGTGTGTGTGTGTGTGTGTGTGTGTGTGTGTGTGTGTGATGTTCAAATACACACTGGTTTTTGCTCGGGTGGTGAAAATATAACACTACAACTGGGTGCAGCAATTTGCCCCACACACATGTTTTTCAATATTGCAGCAAAGCTGAGTCGGCATTGTTTTCTCAACTCCAGATCTTATCCTGGCTTGATTTTAGACCCTTGTTTGAAATCCACGACATTTTCCCAGCCCCTGTGTGGATTAGCTGTGGCTACGTAGGCACATTTTTGCAGATTAGAGGTTTAATCTGCTTCTTCCCCAGAGACCACAGCACAGAGGCCCGTATGGGGGAAACATCCAAATATTTTTCCACATACCCCTGCTTCAACCTTGTAACCCACACCGAGCCATGTTGTAGCCAATCTTGTTGTATGTCGCTACCTGTGATAGACAGACTGCGGCTTGGATTTGACGCTGTCACTTCGTTTTTCTTTCTTCTCTCAGCATTCATTCTGGCGCCCCCTCGGGCTGCGGTTGATTGATCGTCAGGATCGGCATGCTGCAGCTGGATGAGTCATCCAGACCTCTCTGTATTCCTCATATGTGACAGAGTAGAGAGAAATCGAGAGAGACCACATCCTCCAGAAACCAGGCATGGAAACGCGCATATGTTGCTAAGAATAGCCCTTCAGGCTTCAGACATGGTTTGACATCCTGCTTCAGTTGGGTAATGTGGAATAAAATTGGTGCGTGAGAGAAAATACCTGATTATAAGCTTTCTCAGGAGGCTTTCTGCATGTTTAGGTGACGATTCTTGATCTTGAGTAGTTCGAAGGTGATGATTAGGTTCCTATAGGAGTATCTCTGATGGATTATTGCGTTTGCTCTCGTATGTTATTGTTTCCCGATGATGATATCAGACGCTCAACTTTAGCGGATTACAAAATAACGTATAGTCTTTGATGTGGGGACGTTTACTGTAAGAAGATGGTAATGGGACCTTTAAGGAAGGAGCCTCCAGTGCAAGGATTTTGTAGGTTTTTCCATCGTTTGAAAGTTTTGAGGACAGTTTCCACTTTGTGGTGTCTCTGTGACTGTACAGGAGGAGTTTGAGTCTGATTAACTTTAAAACTCGTTCAAGAGGGAACGACTGTTTATAGGGGCTAGGATGCAAGTAGTCGTGTTTCTATTAAGCTGCTTAATGCGCAGTTTGAAATCGGGAAATGAAAAAAAGGCAAGCAAACACAGTTATTTAAAAAAAAAAACCTGTCGGACATATTTTTAAAAAATGCTTTGACGTTGACATGAGGTGATTTTTCAGATGATTTGATAAAACTTTATTTTGCAAAATTTAAATGGATGTACGGGGTGAGGTATAGTGGTTTGCACTGGCTCCTCGCAGTAAGAAGGTCCTGGGTTCGATCCCAGGGGTCGACCGGGGCGCCTTTCTATGTGGAGTTTGCATGTTCTCCCCGTGTCCGTGTGGGTTTCCTCCTGGTACTCCGGTTTCCTCCCACAGTCCAAAGACATACACAGAGGGGATTAGGCTAATTGGCGACTCTAAATTACCCGGAGGTGTGAATGTGAGTGTGAATGGTTGTCTGTTTCTGTGTGTTGCCCTGCAGTGGATCGGTGACCTGCCCAGGGTGTAACCCCGCCTCTCTCTCACCCGACGTCAGCTGGGATTGGCTCCAGGTTCCCCCCATGATCCTGAACATGATTAAGCGGCAGAAGACGAATAAACAAATAAGTGGAGCTGCTTTCTTTCTTCGCATTTAAGTCACATGACATGAAGAGCAAGTGAAAACGTGACCTTTTTGAACAAAGAGCACTCTGTAAGAGCTATCCCAAGAATTGTTTGACATCACGCAGTGGAAACACAGATCATTTACAATTGTGATCCATTCGGGCAAAATGAGTCGGAATGCGCATGGGATAATTATGAGCTAAGAGGCAAAACATGGTTTTGGTCGAAATGAGATTTTGTCAAAAATGAGTCCATAAAGCCCTCATTTATTGATCCACATGATGAAACAGCAAGAAAAACATCACGAAATACTTTTATTTTAAGGTTTTGTTCATTATGTTCATTCGTATGGCTTCATTAATTAGTCCTTTGTCGTAATATTCCATGATAAATCCGTGATTTTCACCGCATTAAGTTTGTGACCAGAGGTTCCGCTGTAATCCACATCTAAAGTGACCTTCAACTGCAGCTGGTTCCTCTTAAGAAGATTGTGATAACAATCCCAATTTATACACATTTATACCTCAGAATCATTAAACATTATGGCAATAAGTCAGGGGCTTGCACATAATCTCCTTCACAGCCTTATCCAACCTTGATTTAGATAATCTTGATACCTTTATAATCCATGGAAGGCATTTATAATTCCTTACTTTTTTATTTTTTTATTTTTTTTAAACCCGTGCCTTCCTACCGAGGGATTCGTTCCGGTTTGATGTTATTGCGGTTCTAAATATAGACCAAAAAGGAAAGAGGTCTAAGAAAGCACTTAGGTGGAATACACTGTGCTATGTTATTTCAAGTGATGTGAACAAAAAGCCAAGGTAGGGAAATCATGATTCGTGAATGCATAGAAAAGTGAGATATTTTTATGTCTTTAATGATACTTGCCCCACAGTGAGAGTCACTTGGAGTCACTTTATGAATAATTCTTGCATGAAAAGCATGATGACTTTTATCTTTAGAACATGGGCGTGCATAATTTATCTAGAAATAGAATGACTTTTTCCATATCATTGATTTTCAACTTATAGAGGTGCAAAATGTCCACTGTGACTAAGCATAACTTTGTACGCCTTACAGGGGTCTAACTGGAATGTGACGCTCTCTGTATAGGTTTAGTACTCAAAAGTTTCCATATGCGTCCCTCCAGGACAAAACCGTTAACATGGGTCAGTTTTCCCATTTGTACTCTGAAGTCGGGACATCCAGGTCCCAGAAGAGTCAGACGTGTCAACTGGAACGCCCCCTGAAGTTGGATATCCGACTCACAAAGAAGGGCGGTCCTCACCATCCCAGAGTTAAGAATCCAAAATGGCGGCCGGCCCCCTGCCTGGACAGTACGCCAAAGCTGTAGTTTAATCCTGTTTATTAAACTTCTGTCTGTTTTTGTATCATTTATCCAGTCGTACACACAGCACTGTCCACGTTTTACCTGCGCTCACACTGATACAGTGTTTGATGTACTGTACTAAATGTTTGATGCGTCATGTGGTGTTTTCAGGTGTTTTGTATAATTAAGGATTGTTCAAACTTTGATTTACATTCTGTGCTTAAAACTAAAATGTTCACAGCATTTTTTCCTTGTGTTTCTCTGCATTTTTGCTCTATAAGCTTCATTACGGGTCCCAAGAAAGT
>JAQLOM010174102.1:0-11045 GCA_030068315.1 Chrysichthys thysi | reverse complement strand
GTGTGCTCAGCGATCTTACAACGGCAGTGAAGAGGCCCTGGGTGAGGCAGGCAGTTCACTTGCCTCAAGGTAGGGGGCACTCGTGACCCCAGACGTTCTTATGCTACTCTGCAGAGTAAGTGACAGCGAGCTAGTAACAATCTTAGAGTCCATGGTCACGAGCGGGTCAAGTGCTGTGATATTTTTTCCCCTCTCGCCCCGCCTGTTTTTACAATGGAGGATTTTATATCCACGCTCAAACTATTTTCTAAACTGGACTTTCAGTGAAAACAGGAGGTAATAAATAAAGTCTGTGTGTGTATCCATAAGGGAGACACCAGCAACTGAGAGATTAATGAAGAAAACCAAATGAATGCAGAAATCACGTAACGAAATGCTACGCTACTGTCTCACCAGGCATGAACCTCACCGCACGTCACTGTACTCACAATAGGTTGGATTGCCACATACTGCACCAAGGAGCTTTCTGTGTGGAAAGAAAGTGTTCGTGCTTAACGTGACGGAAACTGTTAAATATTCTGGATTATTTGGGGATCAGTGACAGACAGTCCTCTCATGTGCCGTACAGGTTCATTAATTATGAACCAAGGGGATTTTTGGGTAAATCGCTCTGCACATATAAGAAGATTTTTACGAAAACAACCGACATCACAGCTTTAATCTCTGACTAGAATCCATGTTCATCAGTAAGGTGTGTACCAGACTTGTTTTTAACTCTTAATATTCTTCAATGAATTGAAACGTGCACATGATACATGATACACACTTGAGTTCAGAGCCTGGGTGCGGTTAGCGATCACACCGTGAACGTGCCCAACAGATCCACCACATTTTACAGAGGAGTCGTTGAAGGGAGGTGTGGGGTTCATTTAATGCAAAAGTCATAAACGTGCATCAAAACAGTGGAAACTGCGTGTAGGTGAATAAAAATAACTTAACAAATGAAATAAAAGTAGCGATTAGCGCATGGTCGGATGTAACGGGGTAAAAGTGCACTTTTTAATTAGCAGTTGTCCTTGAGTAAGAGTGAAAAGTATTATGTATTACGACTACTCCGATCAATACATTTTAACCCATTAGCTTCCGCGGTCCCCATTTGGGGATCATATATATACTGAATGGCATAAAAAATAGACGGCATGCGCCATGATCCCCATTTGGGACTTTGACTAAAAATTGAAATTTCAGAAAAATTAACAGTCATATTTCTTGAAAGTAGATGTTTTTGTTACTATTTGGATGTAAATTAATAGAAATACATGACAATTTTCAGAAAAAGAAAATTGGCAGTTAATGTGTTAAACTAAACAACATGAGTATTTGGTGTGACGATCCTTTAAAGTTTTAGTCCCAGCGAATAAATAAGTACAGTTTTATAAGGAAATGAGCTGTAAGTTTTTCTGAGCATCTTGGAGAATCTGCCACAGCTCTTCTGGAGACTTTGACTGTTGTCCTGGCTTCTGTTTTTGCAGGTAAAATCTGTTAGTCTTCTTTATGTTTTACGTCTGAAAACCGGTCTCTAATGCAATATGTTGATATCTTTACTGACATACAGACATTTTTTCCCCTGTAAAAGACAGTTTTGTTATCGGAAAAGTAATGTTCGGAAACCTAAAATGTTTTTTTTTTACGTACTTGTTAACCCAGAAGTCAGAAAATAAACATTAATAACAACATTTTTTATTAATAAAATAGTGGACCTAAGACTTCGGAACAGTACTGTATGTTACTTACATAGGTTTTCTCCAGTAACGGCTTTTCCCCCCATAATATGCATCTTTGAATGCATCGAACTTGTTCAACTCACCACTAACATTCAGCATTTACTAATAAAAAATTAACTTCACAACATTTAGTTTGGCAAAGGTCCAACACTTCTGCCAATTTGTCATCCAGACTCTTGGGCTTTGGGCTCCATTGAAAGGTTTAGTATCATGTATCTTCATGACCTACATGTATCAAAGCTCTCATGAAGGAAATAAGATAATCATACAAATAAATGTTCTCACTGAAAGGTGGTGCAGCACTGATGTCTCACAACCAGAAGGTTCGGGTTCAAACTTACCTGCTGACTGAGACCTTTCCGTGAAGAGTTTGAGTGGGTTTCCGCCGGCTTCCCCGGTTTCCTCCCACAGTCCAAATCCATGCAGATCAGGTTACTTGGCTACCCTAAATGGCCCATGGATGAGAATATGAGTGTGATTTGTTCTTCATCTCTGTGTTAGCCCTGCAACACACTGACGTCCTGTCCAGGGTGTACTCTGCGTCTCTCCAGGAGTCAGCTGTCCTGCAACCCTGATAATGCATGAGCAGTATAGATAATGGCTGGATGGATGGATGGATGGATTACCTCCACATCTGTGATCTGTGTCCTAATCTGACTAAGATTATAAGGATGAATCTGTCGTCGTTACCTCTCAATTCATTACAACAAGTAAAAGCATCTTCCCATTATGTGCTTTAACTGCTAAGTGTCTGTCTGACCTGTTGGGTTTGCAGTGTCCTAAGAGGGGCAGGGTGACATGAAGAGGTCGATCCTTGCTGACTCTGGCGTCATTTAGTAAGACGCTCGCTGATGAGATGAATACCCAGGCAGGAGGTCTTCATAAGTGTGCACTGCTCCAGTTCTCCACACTGCTGCACTATTAGACATGAGTACCAGGCACATACAAGAATATTAAGCTTACCCCATAGTGAAGAAGACTTGACCTTTTAGCAGAACATTGGAACACAAAATATATACAAGGGCTCACAGGAGCATTACGTTTGACATTTTGGCAAATAGATTTATTTGTAAAGGGCACACAAAACCGCAGTAGACAGATCTCTAAACCCAGGACGTTGTTGAGAAAGCAAATAGTGTAAATGTATGTATAATGTTTTAACTCATCAACATGACGGCAATAACATTTAATCTGTCACGCTTTGTGAGAACTTCCTTTTTCAAAGTAAGGTAAAGTTCTGAGAATTGTTTTTAAATACTGTATAAGGTTCGTAAATATTCATAAAGTGCAACATTTTTGTTGTTGTAGGAGTATTAAACCAAACATCGCCATACGATTAGTATTTACCCAACAATAGGAAACATTATGAATCACATCACGGATAAACAGCGTGTCTTCAGAATACGAATGGTATTTTTATAAGCTTACAGTCAAACATTCATAGACTTTTCCGAATACATTAGGGAATGTTTTCATAAAAGACTCTTTTTTTTTTTTTGCCAAACTGGATTTGTAGACACATAATTATGACTAAAATAATACTGTACGTTTGGACTGTGTAACGAGGCATTTTATTATTTTATCATAAAGACACAGTGCTAAAAAGGATGGGAAAATGTGAAGGCAGAGCATGATAAGTGGAGAAGGGCTTAAACAATACTGTGGAAAATGCTGTAAAGTGAAGATGACTTCAAAAATAATGAAAGCAAATGTTCCTTCTTAAAGGAAATGTACTGCAACATGCAGTAAACAGTGCTAAACTAAACAACGTCAGTATTTGGTGTGATGATTCTTTACTTTTTTTTTTTTTTTTTTAAATAGTAGTCCCGGGGAACAATACGTGCAGTTTTATAAGGAAATGAGCCGTAGGTTTTACTGAGTATCTTGGAGAACGTGCCACAATTCTTCTGGAGATTGTTGTAAAGTGGACCCTCGGTTCACGAACGCATTGGATGGCAAACAAATTGACCAACAGATTTTTTAATCGAAGGATGAACAAAGCCTCGATTGAGTACAGGCAGCTAACCCACACTCCGTGGCATAAACATTCATTTCCGGTCAAGCGCTCGTGATGTGAACGTGTTCAATGAATTTTTTCGTTGTGTTTCTCTGCATTTTTGCTCTATAAGTTTCATTACGGGTCCCAAGAAAGTAGAAATGTAGCGAGAGTAAGAAGCCTAAGCGTATAACAGTTGAAATAAGGAAAGAAAGAATCATAAAACATGAGAACTGCCACCGTCCACCTACACCAGTGACTACGTCTCCACCGCAAAGGTAACATGCATTAAAATCATCTGTTTATTTCATTTAGGTTTATTTTTCTATAATTACCGTGATTTCCGGACTACAGAGCGCATCGGAATATAAGCCGCACCCACTAAATTTTAAAAGAATTTTTATACATATATTAGCCGCACCAGACTATAAGCCGCAGATATATACGTTGTGAAATGAGATATTTACACAAGAAAGTTTTTATAAATGTTTATTTACATACCTTAATGTGCATGTCATACTTCTTGCGTCAAGTGCCAAAAACTACCAGTAATGTCTTCTTCTGTGATCGATCTGTTGCATCTTTTACGTTTTAGCCCCCCCCTGATGGCAGTTAGCGAAGAAAAATCTATAGATAAACCGCACTGGTGTATAAACCGCAGGGTTCAAAGCGTGGGGAAAAAGTAGCGGCTTATAGTCCGGAAATTACGGTAAGCTTATTTTAGTTTTATTCTGATTTACTGCCACACATAAACCCATAATATACTTTTAAGAACATGTTTTAAGGGCTGAAACACATGAATTGTATTTACATTCATTTCAATGGGAAAAACTGATTCAGGTCACGGACAAATCGGGTCACAAAGAGAGTCTCGGAACGAATTAAGTTCGTGAGCCGTGGATCCAGTGTACTTGTGTCTTTTTTTGCATGCAAAATCCAGGAGCCTTCATTATGTTTTTTGTCTGAAAAGTGCTTTATGTAATAATAAATAATAAAGTAATATGTTGCTTTCCTTACTGACATACAACTATTTTTCAAGAGAAATTTTTTTTTCGAAAAATTAAAGTTTGGAAATCTAAAATGTTTTCTGTTACTGACTCAATAAAACAAATAAATATCCATTACAAAATCTGAACTAAAAAAAAAATAGGGTGGGTAAAACATTTGCACAGTATTGTACCTTGTGTGTGTGTGTGTGTGTGTGTGTGCCAAGTATTGTTGAACAAACTGTATAAACCTTTTAGTTAAAATAAAATTCAACAAATATTCTACGATAACATAAAAATAAAAAATAGCGACTCTAAATAAGGAATGGGTTTATGTGACAGGCGTTTTATTTCATTGGAATAAATTCTAGCTGTAACTGGAAAATACAGATCAGGATCACTCAAATTAGGCACAACATATATACTGTATACATATTTGTCTAATATTTCAGGTGTATAATATCAACTGTCAGATAAATCGAGGTTTACAGTGACTTACAATCTGGTAGCTGGTTCAACAAACAAGAGGATCAGCTATTTAGCACTCCATTTGAATCTGACAGAGCGTAAATAATTAAATAGGAACATTTTGATTTCTGCGTTTAATTGCTATTCTGTACCATTTTTGACTTGTGGCAAAAAAAGTGATCAAATCAGCCTTCAACAAGGTTTGACTGTGCATGTGTATGGTAAATTCTTATTGAAGTGCTTTGGAAACAGTGGAAATGCCTGAAATGTAAAGATGCAGAAAGAAAATTTGTGCTATGTTTAGGCATGCTTTAACTCATGTGAACTGGAGTACAGTGATCCCTCGCTTATCGTGGGAGTTAGGTTCCAGAACCCACCATGAAAAGTGAAAATCCGCGAAGTAGCGACCATGTAATAATATGGTTATTTTATTTATTACTAGCTAATTCCCCCCAGTGGCGTCGCTCACTGAGTGCAAGGGGAAAATATAAAATGCAGTATTTATAAAATAAGTTTGTTAATTACCAATTTTATTTTTCAACAAATAGTGGTCCGACGTCATTTCCGTTTCAAACGCGAAACAATCTCAGTAAAATAACTCTCACACAAATAATACCAATTCGTAAAGACGATATAAAAATGGTGTCCACAAACGAAGTGATTAGTTAAAATGTAAGCGCCAGTCACGCTGTTTCCAGTCATACGCACGTATAATATTTTCTGTGGTCGTACGTCATTTCCGTTTCAAACACGAAAATAATTTTATATATAAATAGATATATAAATATACACAATTCCCATTCAAGAAGGGGCAACTCACTCGCACGTGCCCTGGAATGACTGACTCCAAACGTGCACAGCTTTAATTCAGAGTACAGTAAACTCCATTTAGGTTTACATACTTAGCTACAACTGAACATTTTCCCGAAGACCTGGTTTTTACAGTGAGTTTCCCGAATCCTGGTCAAAATCTTAAAAAAAAAAAACAACCCAAAAAATCATTAACTTAGATAACCTCAAATGATCTATAACGTAGAATTATGCCTTTACTCACCCACGTTTCTCAGTTTCCGATTCCGGAAGACAGAAATGATGACCAACAGGTTTCCCAGCACGTCCACCACAGTGGTGAAGATGAGCACGCCGGCCAGCAGCCCTGTGGCCCAGACGGGGCGGGCGCCGGACTGCTCAGTGCGCGTGCCGTGTCCCACTTCCCTCAGGTTCCTGGCAAGAGGGACGTTTTCTGACATGCCGGAAAAAACTGCACCGAGTACTACTCCAAACTCAGCTCACTCAAACAGCCTGGAACCCTGAGAACACCTCATGCAGTGTGTGAAGTTATTAGGACATGCCTGCTCACTGTCATTCCCACATTAGTCTCCTGCACAACACTGCACACACCACCATCCGTTTACTTTCAGCACTTTAATAGTTTGTATAATTTTAAACTCCACCCATCCCACTGCTTTTCTGAGTCACTACAGCTGTGTTACGCTCATATCCCTGATGTCTCAGATGGTCTGCATCACAGACCACGGTGCAGCGCGAGCGTGGACGTCTCTTGGCGCGTGAACTCACGCAGAGTTGTTTCCCCGCTTTGCTCCTCTCACAAACACAGATGGATACAATGCGGACTTCGCGCGTGCCGCTGCTCCAAAGGCAGGTCCGAGCGTGCTGAATTATAATTACAGTCCAGGCAAACCGGAGAGACGGTTGTGTCTTCTCAGAGAGACAGAGGAGGCAAATAACAAGCTCGCTCGTGCAGGGGTCTTTATGAGCAGCGTGCGCTGATGAGACAGTGCTGTTACGCACAGTCAGCTCTCACGTCAGCTGCACGAGCACAAGCTGGCTGTAGTGTTTAACCGTAAGGATTAGACCCTAACACCGGCTGATCTGTGCTACGGGCAAAAGAAGCAGAGTCTGATTCGTCTCCATTAAAACGTTTGGCCAGCTTCATACTAATAATCCTAATGATCAGAGTGAGCAGTTTTATGTCTTCTTCATATTAAGGGCTTTTGCATTATTCATTCAACAGGTAAGGTGGTTCATTTATTTAGCAATAAATGTTTGGTGCTTATTGCATGCATTCCTGCATGCATGCATCCATTACAGATTTTAAGATCCAGTTAAGTTGAATGCAAATTACCAAACCATTTTTCAACCTGAAGATGATGATCATCAAAATGATTATAATTGATTCTCATCAAAATGTTTCTGTTATAAACATGTGTACACAAGTTGTACATATAGTTCATATAGAGTAGCACGACTTGAATGAACTTGAAAACTAACTAACCAAACACTAACTAAGCAAATTTCAAAACAGAAAGATGTAGTGTGGGCTAAAAATCCCATCAAGCAATACATTTCTCTGTTAAATTGATCAAACTTGGTTTTTTTTTTTTGTTTTTGTTTTTTATAATTATGCTTATTTACATTTTAAATTATATCGGAGATAACATGCGTATACCAGTACATATTATCCATAGTTTCAAAACAAACATAACAAAACATGGGGTAACAGGAATTTCTCTCTTCAATCACTAAATACCCATTCACTCACTATCCTAACACAAAACCTATAAAAAAAAAATAGAAATACTGTTTAAATATAGAAAAAGCAGTGTATGAAGGTCGAACTAGGAAGAAACAAGTGTGGCATGATATTTATGAAGCACTATGACTACATTAGCGAAGCAGTAAGGCTGAATATGAGAAGCAGACAACTGGGGAACCAAGTATGTTTGGGGGTGTATGTGTCTGTCTATGTGTGTGTTTAAATGTAAGGAGGTGTTTGAGGAAGGATTGTGTGTTGTGAGTATAATGGTTAAATGTATAGTATTAGTAAGGTATGTGTAAATGTGATATTGAGAAGAGATTAAAATGTGTAAGATTGCAGTATGGTTAAATTGATCAAACTTGTCATCTCACGGCATAATTTGCGTAACTTGTAAAGAATTTTCTTTAAACAATATTTTAAAACATTTTTTTATCACATCTTTTAAAATTAGACATAATTGTATAAGCTACATACAGTATATTGCTAGAATTATGATGGATTCTGGTTGGTAAAAACTGCACTCCAAAGACAGTAACAACCTGTGAGAACTAACTGTGAGAAACTGAACATATTATTTTTCCACATAGTCCCTGTGCAGGAAGAGAAGGTTTTTTTGGCTGCTCCTGAAGGAATATGAGGACTGCTTCCTTTACTTCACCATCAGAGATGAAACTGTGACCGTGCAGCACCTCCGTCAGTGGACCAAAGATGTGATAATCACTCAGAAGCAGATCTGGACTGTAAGAAGGATGTGGAAGACATTCGAACCCAAGCTGTTTCTACTGTTGCTGCTTCTATATGAGGATGTGCATTGTCATGGTGCAGCAAGACTCTTTTCAGCAGATTTAAGTTCATTTCACAGCAATTCACAGTTTCTGCACTTTTCACTGTTTGCCCAAGCACTTGGAAATGTGCCTTATCATGTCCCAAACAAATGTTACCATCGTTATCTTCGCTGGAGAAGATGTCTCCACCCTATCCAGTGGATGTCTCCACTCCATTCTGTCTTTTTCTTTCTGAGCTTTCATGTCATGTTAAAATTGCCTTTACTTTTTGATTGCCCCTCCATATAATCTCTCCCTGATTATCACTAATTCATGACCATTTAAATGGTAGTCCCCATTACACGTTTTTGTAATGTTAAGTTTGTAGAAAAGTGCTGTGATGGCCAGGAAGTCTCAATCAGAGAACCTCTGACAAAACGTCTATATTATTGATGTATTTGGCTTGAGAAATATTGCATTACACAGCAATTGCATTGTTAAATATGAAGTGAAGAAATGATTCAATTTCCAACCCTAGCCAAGTATGTTAGCTACAATAACTAAATTAGCATTAACAAAAACAGGCCAACTTGGAAATGTAATTAAGTAAGAGCACAAGAATTTCAATAATATTCAAAGGATATTCTAGCAATTAATTCCAATTACTAAATAAATATTTTCCATACTGCATTACACACTGTACACCATGCACCTGAATCTATACAGTTATGCTTGCACTGGACTTTGAATTTCTTTCTTCTTTTTGTATGCTTGTGCTGGACCTTTTAATGTTTGCTATGATTTTATTAGCATTTATTGCATGCCTTTTTATCTTAAGTGTGTGAATACTGCTGGAATTTGTGAATTTCACTTAGGACTGAATAAAGTATCTATCTATCTATCTATCTATCTATCTATCTATCTATCTATCTATCTATCTGTCTGTCTGTCTGTCTGTCTGTCTGTCTGTCTGTCTGTCTGTCTGTCTGTATATCTAGACTAGACTCCATTATGTCCCAAAAGCAAGGGGCCTCCCTTCAGTCCACGTCAACGTTTTATGTTGTTTCAAGGTCCAGTAGACTGGTCTACTTGTGGCCCAGCTGTAGATAGCTGTGGAATAGGTACTCTATGTTACCCTTAAGGGTGAATAAGTGGGGGATTGTACACACACACACATGCACATGCACACTTACTTAATTAGGGGCAGTGGTGGCTCATCAGTTAAGGCTTCGGGTTACTGATGCAGGTTCAAGCACCAGTACTGCCACTGGCCCTTGAGTAAGGCCCCAACCCTCTTTGCTTCAGGGGTATGGTATCCTAGGCAACCCTGTCCTCTGATCCAACTTCCCAGCAAGTGGGGATAGGTTAAACAAAGCATTTCACTGTGCTGTAAAGTGTATGGGACAAATAAAAGTATCTTTCAATTTGTATATCAGTTTGATATTATGTAATGCTATCATGTAAACAAAAGTATTATTAGCAGCACAGGTTCACAGGCTTAGCTGAACTTAATCTTAACTGGTTAATCCTAAAAGTAAAAAAAAACAGAAAATTACATTAATATATTATATTCCAATTCCAAAGAAGGGCATCAAAAGAACAATTTTATCTGCATTTAATCAAATATAATCAAAGACATGAAATAAAGATATCCGAATTAGGAATATGACCGTGAAAACCATGAAATTCTTTATAGCCACCTTTTTGTAGCCTGCAGACTGACAGAATTTCCAACCTTCACTCATTCTATATTTAATAGCAATAATTGGTTATTTTACCTAAAAAGGGAAAACATTTAAAAAAAATTAAATCTTTTTCCATAAAGTGTTCAATTTTGTTGTAACATGATTTAATATTCTGTTTAACAGTATTATCTACATCAGTCTGTCTGTCATCACCTGAGCTAAAAGCAAATGCAGTATTTAAATGCAGCCTAATTATTATCACTTCACTCCAATCTGAAACCACCAGTTACAGTAAAATTATCTGCTGAAGAAAGGGTAAGACATGAGCTCTGTTTTGACAATGTGATGGCCCAGGTGCATCAAGACTTAAGTCCACATATGGAATTATGTTTTAAACAAGACAAAACTAAATATGTTTCATATTTTAGATTCTCCAAAGCAGCCACTGTTTGCCTTGATTACAGCTTTGCCCACTACTATCATTATCTTAACCTGCTTCATGAGGTAGTCACCTGAAATGCTTCAATTTTGGTCTCATCACTCCACATGATTTTGTTTCAGAATTTTGAGGCTTTCCTAGGTGCTGTTTGGCATATTGAAAATGGGCTGTTTTGAGGTTTTTTGATGTTCATAACAAGACCCTTATTAGAAGAAAAAAGAGGGCTCGGTCATGTCACCGGAAACAGAGACACTGGGTTTCCACTCTGGAGCCAGACCTGGGAACGGGGCTCATCAGCAAGTGCATGGTGGTTGGACTTGTACCCATGAGGTTGTCGTGGAAATTAGGACACAAATGAAATATTCGGAGACCTCCTCACAGAAGTGATGACTTTAATAGATAGAACAGTTCGGAAAAGAGAAT
>JAQLOM010174080.1:0-11046 GCA_030068315.1 Chrysichthys thysi | reverse complement strand
CCTTTCCGGCTCAAATTAAGTTTTAGTAACAGGAAAAATCTGATATTTTAACTGTTGCACATCAGCAACGCCTGCCTTGTATAAAACAATAACTCAATATGAGTCTTTATTGTAAATGAAGTTGTATTACCACAGCTAAATGCCCTAATGAACACAATATCCTGAAAAACTGATTTATCTGGACTTATGTAGTTAAATTGGCCATAAAGACCCTGGACCTCATTCATTAATCTTGTAGCAAAGCTGGGTGTAAATAATTTCCTTGGCCAAACTGAACTAAAAAAAAAACATACCTGTGACACGGATTTCATTCATACTCACACGCATTGTAAATAAATGGCAATCAGCTGTAAATTTTCCAGCGAGTTCATGACACAACAGATTTGTATTTAGTGAAAATGAAAAAAGGAGAACTAAATGGTGAAAAAAGGCCTCCTGAGAATGGCGTGTGCCATTGCGGGCTCTGCGGAGCGTTGGCTACCACAGACACACGCTGACTCCTCCTCCTTTTATAGACCACCATGTCTTTTGTCCTAACTGAATAGCTAATTGTATTTGTCTTAATGTATGAAGTTGTTTAGGATTTCTTTCCTTCAAGTAATTCATATAAACAGACTGAATTTCACACAATTTTCATTACATTTATGTGTCCATCTAAATGAAAAATCTGCGCTTTAAACTTGTTTCAATTTATCTGTATAAAACGCCAGTAACTTGTTAGCTATACAACTTATTGTAACTTATTGTACTTATTATAACTTATTATTATTATGGGATACAAAGCCTATAAACTGAGGCTGACATTAGTGAGTCTCCATATATATACATTTACACAAACTCAGGAGTTGCTGTAGGATATGAAAGTATTTTCCCCAATACACTGGACAATCCTGAAAACATTTCATGTGTAAATGCTCCTGCAAACAACTGAAAAATGCATTAATTCATATCCAGTTTGGTAAATAAGACTCAATATTACTGGTCTTCTTTGGGGTCTATTTAGCTTCTGTATTCAGTCCATTTAAAGGCTTTTATTTGCCGATGAATGTTGTTTTTCTAGGTCTTAAAAAAAACCAGCTGCCCTCATGTGAATATGAACACAGCTGTCTTTCTTTATGTCATCAAAAAATCTTTGTGTTCACTAATTATGATCTTTTTTACTATGCTTAGAAAGAATGGCAATGTTTATAATGAGAATCTAATTTTCGATTGCTAAAAAAATGGACAATATAGAGTTTTCTTCATGCATGTATTTTATGGATTTTGGGCTGCTCAGCTTGAAACTTGTCTAAAGATTTTCCAGTCATGTTCCGTTTTTTTTTTCTTCTGAAATTGCCCATTTTTGGTTTTCATTTTCAATCACAATCATATGGTGGGAACAGAGGGATAATATAACAGACTGTTAGTTCTGTCTGAACAACGCCTCTGTAATCCACGGAGTATCTCAATCTGCCTTCAGCCATGAGGCCAATGCCGCATAATGACAGTCTGCCAGTACTGAGGCCACCAGAGACATGGAGCATAGAGGCAGCAGATGAAAATGCCACACAGCACAAGCCTAAAATACACAAGTCGAATGTCTTTACACATACAGGGTGACATAAATAAACAATGCACACATACAAAAAAATGTTGACGAATATAATGCAAGATTAATATTCACATTGTATGCAGCAAGATTCACATCGTACGCAGCACGAGTATGCAAGCATTTCAGAAAAATGATCAAGTGATGATGGAGCCACCAGGTGATGATAAGCTGGTGCTTATTCTTTTACAAAAGAAAAGAAAAGAAAAGAAAAGAAAAATTTGGGTACATTCTATCCTATCCTGAGAAGTAGGTGAGAACATGGGGAGATTCACTGCTTTTTGCAGACTATAAACTCTATCCATCTTAACCACATCACCAAGTAGGCTTAGATGTTGGACCATGGACTGTCAAACAGCACTGGGGTTTGAGACCCAAAATGAATGTTTACCACTCTGTTGCATCACCTCTTCTTTTAACAAAACTCTATAAAAATCTGATAACTTAGAAAACTGGTTGCTGGAGTTTTGGACGTGAAATGCTGTCCCATTCTCGGCACGGTGGTGTGGTGGTTAGCACTGTCGCCTCACAGCAAGAAGATCCTGGGTTCGATCCCCAGCATCAACCTGGGCGCCTTTCTGTGTGGAATTTGCATGCTCTCCCTGTGTCCGTGTGGGTTTCCTCCGGGTACTCCGGTTTCCTCCCACAGTCCAAACATATGCAGAGGGGATTAGGCTAATTGGCTACTCTAAACTGCCTGTAGGTGTGAATGTGAGAATGAATGGTTGCCTGTCTCCGTGTGTTGCCCTGCGGTGGGCTGGTGACCTGCCCAATGTGTACCCCCCCTCTCGCCCAAAATCAGCTGGGATCGGCTCCAGCTTACCCCATGACCCTGAACAGGATTAAGTAGCAGAAGATGAGTGAGTGAGTCTCCTTTGTGATATTTATTATTTCATGATGTTTTCAGTGCGTGACAGATCTGGACTGCAGGCAGTCCAGTTTAGCGCCTGAACTATTCTGAACCTGGTGCTAAACTGTCCTGCTGTTGCAATACTTGCAGAATGCAATTTGGTGTTATCTTGCTCAAATAAGCAAGCTTTCCCTGAAAAATGATGCTGTCTGGATGGCAGCATATGTTACTCCAAAAGCTGTATATATATCATTGTATATAACCTGCATTAATGATGCCTTTCCAGATGTGCAAGCTACCCTTGCCATGTGTACTAATGCACCCCATACTATCATGCATGCTGGCTTTTAAACTGTGAGCTGATAATAAGCCGGATGGTCCCTCTTCTTTTTAGCCCAGAGGACGTGGTATCCACGATATGTTTAAAAAAGAGTTTTGATACATCAGAACAAAGGACAGTTTTTCACTTGGCCTCAGGTCATCTTAAATGAGCTCAGGCCCATAGAAGGCTGCAGCATTTACAGATCATGTTTAGATCTGGTTTCTTCTTTGCATGGTAGACTTTTAACCTGTATTTGTGGATGCAGCAACAAACCGACAGTGTTTTGTGTTGTGTTCACCGATAGTGATCTTTAGAAGTGTTCCTGAGCCCATGCAGTGATTTCCACTACAGAGTTGCGAATGTTTTTTAATGCAGTGCCGCTTGAAGGCCTGAAGATCATGGCCATCCAGTATTGTTTTTCGGACTGGGATTTCTCCAGATTCTCTGACTCGTTTAATGAAATTATGAACAGTATCTGATTAAATCCCCAAATGTTTTGCAGTTTTCCTTGGAGGACCATTATTCTTAATTTATTGCACTATTTGCCCACGTAATCTTTCACAGAGTGGTGAACCCTTCCCCCATCTTTACTGCTGGGAGAACCTGCCTCTCTGGGATGATCTTTCTATACACAATCATGTCACTGACCTTTTGCCAGTTAACCGAATTAGTTGTGAGATGCTCTGCTGGGTGTTGTTTTTGGGTTTTTTTTGGGTTTTTTTTTTGCATTTTTCTAGTCTTCTCTTGCCCCTGTTCCCTTTTTGAAACATGATGCTGGCATCAAATTAAAATGAGTATATCAATTTTTTTTAATAAAACAATATTTTTGTAAACAAAAAAAATTCTCAGTTTCATCATTTGCTATACTGTCTTTGTTTTCTCTTCCATTAAATATGTGTTTACATGATTTGCAAATCATCACATTTTGTTTTTATATATATTTCACACAGCTTCCCAACTTTGTTTTGGAAAATCATATCAAATCACGAAAATGCACTGAAAAAGTGTTGTTAGTGCTGAAAAAGTGCTGTAAAGTGCTGACACTGGAACCATAAATGTAAACAAACATCTCCTCACAGAAAACGTCATATCAACAGCTTTATGGTTTCCTTTTTTTTTTTAAACACATTTTTAAATCCATTTATTACTGACCTTAGATTATGTAAATGATCTGCTGTACAAGTCCCCATGAATGAGCTGTTACAATACAGTGGTACCTCAGTACTCGAACTCATTACAATTAAGAGTCAAACCAACCAGTTCTAAAAAAATGACCTAGAATTCAATCTGAATCTCAGGAGTCGAACCGTGGACCTAAGATAACTTGTACGTGTTATGAATCTGCCCGTGCGGAGTCCCCTTTTAACACACCTGTTTTGGGTATCCACGATAACGGTGCAGTCCGGAGGACGCGCGACGCTCCAAGAACACTCCGCCGCATCGCCACTGGCGCATGCGCTAGGACTCACGCCATGCCCAAGCGTCACGTGGGATGCTCCAGGTGTTATGCATTTGGTAACTAATGACACAGACTTTAAAGAGACTCGCTCAGTCACACCAAGGTGTGAAGCTTTAGATCGTATTCCCCGCGCTATTGCCAAGCCTTGATTATTGTCTGTTTATTCTCCCTGGTTTTGACCCTTTTTCTATCCATTTGGTTTTTGTGATTATAGCCTTTGCCCATGTTGTGTTGTTTGCTGTTCGGATATTCCCTTGAGTCTCCCACCTGCGTGTTCGCGCACACCCTACGTTCCTGACAGCACACGCGGGGAAATGAGTCACGCGGCGTGTCTCTCAGGGTAACCCTTCAGTCTCAGCCTCGCATTCTCTGTGATAGCATCGTTTGTTGGTGATAGTGCTTTTTTTATTTATAATATCAGGTAATATACTGTACTTTATCATTTTGGTAGCCATTGCTCACCAAAAAGTTACGCAATAGTTGTACAAATGTTACAAGCTAAAAGTTTTACGAACAAATTAACGAATACAGAGTAATAATAAAAATAAACACTTTACAAATTACTGTTTTAATAAATGTGCGTAGATGTGTTTAGTATGTGCTCTTCTTGTTTTATCCTGTTCATTTTGTGTTTAAATGCTAAAAAAAAACATATTTCGGTGTAATTTTTTGGGGCCGAGAACCAACTGATTGGTTTTCCATTATTTCTTATGGGGAAAATCCGATCAGAACTCAAACTTTTTAAGCATTCGAACCCGAGCTCGGAACGGATTAAATTCGAGTTCTGAGGTACCACTGTAGTAACAATAATTAAAACGAGCTCAATATTAACCTCTGAAACATCTCTATCATTTAGAGTAATGAGTGCAAAATCACTTATTATTCAGCATGAAAATGAACATTTTAAACACACGGGCATTAATACAGTAGATGCTTTGTACAAGACCTGCCCATAAACAAAGATAAAAATACTTCATGGAAACCCAGTGGAATTGATTCTTCACTAAAGCTTGCCATCTTTGTACAACACTGCCATGCTCAAAACAGACAAACTTACTTTCTGCCACAGAGACTCACGCGAGGCCAGGCTTGAACACGCCGCCACGAACCAGCAGTTTCCCAGCTGCCCTTGGTGCAGGTCATGCGCACTGATCCCATCCACAAACAAGTGAGGATCATTACACAGCTCCTGATTTAGAAAGAGAGAAACCGACCAGTCAGAAAGTGTGAATGTGTGAACAGAACACAGAGAGTGAGGTACAGCAGCAGCGGTGTGAACACAAGACAGAGGCGAAGGCTCCTTGTGGATTAAACAAGCAATAAAACGACGCAAAGGAAGATAAAATGACTGTCTGAGATGGAGACTATAAATCTCTTCCCAGAGTGAGGAGGAAGAAAATGAAAAATAAATTGTGTCTAGAGGATCATCTCCACAGTCCACTCGATTTCATGAGACTTTTACTGACATAAAGGTTTGCTGAAATGAGGTTCGTTCATTCACCTCATTTTCCTTACATTAGTCACGTAACCGGCGTTGTTTTGCAACAGCTATATAAAAAAAAGGGCCAAGGACTGAGATTCACCATTTACTTCTGTATCTCTATCTATGACTATGTCCACATTAAGACGTTTTAGTATTAAAAAAGTGTTTTAATTTGAAAATGGTCTCCATCCAAATAATCATTTTAGCTCCGTATCAGAAATAATCTCTGTCCATACTAATGCTGCGGAAAACGCATATCACATGACCGTTCATGTACGCTGGGCGTGTGTGTGCCGGGATAAACAGGAAGCAGACTGTTTACTCTGCGGTGGGTTGCCAAGTTGCGGATTGCTCGATTAACAGCTTGTCTCCTGCACATCCAGGCAGTTGTAGCGTTATAAAATGTAGAATGTACTTGCACAACAGCTGCTAGCAAAGACAACAAGGTCAGCAGTCCTTGTCATTCGTTATCCGTTCTGCGTTCACCACTGGGATCCGAGACCGATGTTTGTTTTCTTCCAGAAAAGGGTCATGTGACAAATCAGGGAAGGATACGTGGGTATGCACGAAGGAAGCAAAAGCGGGTGTTTGCGATATGTCTCCAAAAGTCTACATTTCTGGCCATCCACACTAGATCCCACATTTTCAAACTAAAACAGCAGCAATTCCAAAATGCTCTGTTTTATGGGCTTGAAAACGCCAGAGTAGACATCAGGTGTGAATGTATAATAAGTGATGCGTTTTAACACTAAAACATGTTAGTGCAAATGTATGATTAGTGCAGACATAATAGCACATAACACTCCTTCGGTCCTGTCATTCCGTCCGGCACAAAGAGTGTCAAGCCCCCCACAGGGCTCGGTTGCCATTTCCATAGCTAAGTGCATTCTACAGGGTGAGGCCGCTAGCCCTACGCCCAACCCTCCCCTAACTCGGGACACGGATTCATGCACGCACGCACACACACACACACACACACTCACACATGGGCAATTTAGAGTAGCCAATGCACCTAATGTGCATATGTTGGGACTATGGGGGAAACCAGAGCACCCGGAGGAAATCCACACAGACATAGGGAGAACATGCAAACTCCACACAGAAAGGCGCCTGTGTCGACCCTGGGGCTCAAACCCAGGACCTACTTGCTGTGGTAGTGCTAACCACTCACCCACTGTGTGGCGTATGGATGAAGCAAATGTTTTAACATGAAATGCTTACCCAAAACTCATAATGGCCTAAAGTCTAAGGCCAACTGTCAAATTACGTATACATTTGCAAAGCACATTTGAAAGAACGCTTTCGTGATTCTTCATTCAAAGGTATCTGGAGATGAAGCTCTAAATCTGTATGATTGCTCCCTTTATACAAGGGACTACTTTTTCAGAGAGATGAATTTGCAGGATTGTTCAAAACAGTTTTGATCAGTTGGAGTAAGACGCTAAAGTGTTATGGTCTGGATTATACATTCATTTCAGCGGTAATCACATAAACACTACTAAACAAAAATTTTGTTAAAAAAAAATAATATCACACTCGGGTTAGGGGGTCCTTTAATTGTTTCGGGCTTCTATTGTTTGACATATCTTGGCTGAATAATTGCATTTCAGACAAAAATCTGCGTACATTTCATATGAAGTCCTTTAATTAATCTCGTAAGCACTGTGACTGTGGCTGACCCAGTGAGTGGGAATAAATCACAGGACTCTGGACATGTTGCGAAGTGAAGAGCGATGCTCTACACTGCCCGTGTCATCAGCGCAGGGACACACTCAGGCCAGAAGGCCTGGGACAGAAACATTAAGAGAGATGCAGCTGAGAGAAGCAGCAGGCAAAGTGCAGAGCAGGGATCTATGTGTGTGTGTGTGTGTGTGTGTGTGTGTGTGTGTGTGTGTGTGTGTGTATGAGAGCTACAGTTCATTTACCCTCACTACTCACCCCCAGGAGGCTCTACAAATGAGCGCAGGAGGAAAATTAAGCTTTTATGGTCGACTCTGAACACTGGGCCTTTGCAATGGAATGCATCGGCAAGTCTTACTATACTACACAATCATGCACACCCAGGCAAAACACACACACACACACACACACACACACACACACACACACACACTCCTCTATTTGAACCACTTCCCAGACCTCAGCAGGTGCGCCGTACGTAGCATACGTTGTGTGGCTCATATCAGCCAATAGACAGCCTTCGTTTTTCACCGCACCCCTGCAGTGTGTGAAGAAGGAGTGTGATGATGTCATGGGAAAACCCACACCTTTATTATTTGCCGCTCACCAGCTGTGAGTCTTTCCGCATGGGGTCTTCCTATTTTACACACTCAGACAGTCACATTTATATTTACATTCACACTGCATGACTGATTTTCCATCCTGAGTGGATGCGATGATTGCAACATAATGGCGTCTTCTCGCTGTGATGCTGGTTTGATGGTTTTCGTTGAAGGCAGTCGTACTCGACTGAAAATACTGTAATTATTAAACACACACAAAATGTAATCCAAAATATTTGTGATGATTCATTATGCTGATTAGAAGAACTAACATTGTTTTATTAAGCTATCTACCTTAAGGCTGCTTTTATACTAGCCATTTTTTCTCAACTGCCAACACGCATGTCGTTTGAACACTAACAGGAAGCGGCTGTTTAGAAAAAACTGAAAAATTCCTCACAGGACAGAGAAAATGAAAAAATAACAATTTGCAGGATTTGAAAGATAACGCAACCCTGCCCATCCTCAGCCCACTCACAAATCTTATTCTCGCCCATCTTCAACCCGCCCATCAAGCCCACCCATGACCATCAAAGGGCCCAGGAAGAAGGCGGGAAGTTACAAAAAGGTAAGGTAAAATAAAGAAAACGCAATAAAATGAAATGAAATGAAGGATAAAAACAAATGAAATAAAATGAAAATAAATTCAATTAAAAGGCATAGAGTATAGCCAGATGATTAGATAAAAATATATTACATAAGAAATTACAAAAAATAAAAGGGCAGTGGATTTAAACAAAAATACAAGAAAAGATTCCCAAGTCTGAAAAAATCTCTGATCCGCTGTTTTTTTTCCCTCATAGAAGAGCTTCCGACATTTTTTTTTTTACTTTTTAAAAACATGCTATGAAAGTGGCAATGAGTAATTTTTTTAATCTACATCTGAATCAATCTGATGCCAAGTAAAAAAAACAACAAAAAAACAAACAAGAAAAAAGACATGGTAAAAATACAGTTTACTGAATAAAACATTTCAAACGAAGTTTATCACGGAAAATACATTGTTCTCTTCTTTCCCTAATTTTAGTTTTAGACAAAAGCTCTGGTGTGGAGTTTATGACACAAGGCTGTTTACCACAGTAGATGTCACAATGTTGGGTGCTTCAGAAACGATCGATTGCGTTGACTGGGCTTAATAAATGAACTGAACTTGAACAATTTCTTTTTCCTTTCCGACAATCATTTGTACTCTTTGTGTCTGATGGACTTAGCCAAAATGTAATAAAAACCCATCTGGGCACTTTACCGCTTTTACATTGAATTAATGATCAATAATGCACTTGTGTTTCAGACACTATTTGAAGAGAGTAGGAACGTGAACAAGAGAGAGACAGTAATGCAGATATGCTCCCTGATTCATTATAAGCGCCGGATTATGAATGTACATTTTTCTGGGTGTGTGTCATTCTCCTCACCACGCTGTAAAAGCTGACTCTACCCCAGAACCCTGACGTCATCCTCGCATGTTCTGACTGTCGGATAAAAGGACAAAAGGCAGTAAGGGGCCAGAGCTTAAGGACTGCAAAGATGAAAGTAGTGGGTTAGGGATGAAACAGGTGGAGGTTTGTGTGGTGACCTGCAAAAATATTAACATTTTCTACTATATACTGTTCTACAGACTTGACTTGACTTAAATATGTTTCTCTTCTGCATGTACAGTACTGTACTTTAACCACAAGTCAACATGGAGCCTTTAGGTTTGATTACTGTTCAAACTGAAAAGAGAAAATTCCTTTCAAGCTGACTGTAACCTGCACTGCCTACATCTCCATTTATAACCAAATCAGCTCAAAGAAAAACAGCTGACAAACTGGAATACAGTGGAACCTCTGGTCATCAACTTGATTCGTTCCGAGATTCTGTTTGTGACCTGATTTGTTCGCGACCCGGATCAATTTTTCCCGTTGAAATGAATGTAAATACAATGAATGTGTTTCAGCCTCAAAAACATGTTTTTAAAGTGTATTATGGGTTTATGTGTGGCAATAAAACATAGAATAATATTAAAATCACCTTAATAATAAAAAAATAAACCTAAATGAAATAAACAGATGATTTTAACGCCCGTTCCCTTTGCGGTGGAGACGTAGTTGCTGGTGTAGGTGGATGGTGGTGGAGGGATATGGTGGCGGTTCTCATGTTTTGCGATTATTTCTTTAATTATTTCAACTGTTATACACTTAGGCTTCTTACTCTCACTACTATTTCCACTTTCTTGGGACCCATAATGAAGCTTATAGAGCAAAAATGCAGAGAAACACAATGAAAAAAATGCTGTGAAGATTTTTTTTAATGAGTTTTAAGTACAGTTTGAACAATCCTTAATTATACAAAAGCGTACTGCAAACAACCAAGAAAACTAACCTTGCATGAGTCGATTTCTGGTGCTAAGGAAGTGAGGAGGAAGATGGGCGGGGAGAAGGTTACTATATAGCCAATGAACGCACGTCTGACCAATTAAAGGGACATGTGCGTCTTTGTTAGGTACGCAATATGCAAACAGAAAATGGGAAAACATTGGCATGTATGAAGTGGGACGGTAAAATGGCCGGGGCTGTGTTTGTTCAATACTTGATTATGTGATCATGACCAGATGCAAAATTTTGGCAGATTTTGTGATTGGGAACCGATTTGTTCGTCTTCAGAGGCGTTCGTGACCAGAGGTTCCACTATATTAAGTTTACACTAGGAAATGTTCATTATCACTCTGATTATTGGAAACATCCACATATGTTTCTGCCTCATCACTTGAAGTAAAACACTTGGCTCGTCATTTAAACACTAGCCTTATGATTTTCTTTTCACTTGATTGATCTCGTCACATTAATATCAGCAGGGAAATAAATGAATAAACAAAGAAATGAATAGTCATCTATACATAGTACACATTTGCTCTTCTCTACCTTGTTTTGTTGTTTCAACTTACCTAATTAGCGTTCTCTTTCAGTGATAAGTTGAAGTTCATCGCACAGCACTTGCCCCTGACAATTAGTGATGGGTCGTTCTTGAACGATTCGTTCATTTTGAACGAATCTTTAATGTGACTCGGGAAGAACGAGTCG
>JAQLOM010174076.1:0-11047 GCA_030068315.1 Chrysichthys thysi | reverse complement strand
ATGTTTATCAGTACCTTACAGAAAATAATGAACTTTATCACAATATGCTAATTTATTGAGAAGGACCTGTATATATAAATAATAAAATTAATGTAATGGCGCAACATCGCAGTTTCACCTTTCGCGGGGAGCCGGAACGTAACCCCCGTGGTAGGCGGGGGTTATACATACATACATGCATACATACATACACACACACACACACACACATATATATATATATATATATATATATATATATAAAAAATTACATATGACCACAGAACATATTATAAAACACTATGTGCATATGACTGGAAACAGCACTTACATTTTATATGTAATAACAATAAAGTAGCACTTACATTTTATATGAAAATGCTGTAGGTACCCAAAAAATGTATACATTTAGGCACCTAATGGGCAAACAAAAAATGTACTTTACCCAAGAGCACTGCAGTAGTACTCAATGTATCTTTACTTCTCAAATGTTAATGTTTTACTGTTTAATCATTTATATGCTTATATGTTGTTCAAATTCTTTTATCAAAATGTTTTCCTGTTTAATCATTTATATTTATATGCAATGAGCTTCTCATACATTACTTCATATTCTCACATGATAATGATGTTAATTATGTTGTTTATATTGATTTCTATGTTATTGTAAATGCTCTTTATTTGTTGAAAAAATACAATTGGTAATTAACAAACTTATTTTATAAAATACTTCATTTTATTTTTTTCCCTTGCACTCAGTGAGCGAAGCCACTGGGTAATCAGCTAATCGGAAATAAACAAATTTCATATAGATATACATATATAACATTACTCTTAAACTCCCTTTTCATGCCTTTCGATCACTAAATAAAATGTCAAAATTAGGCCAACATCCAGCACATTAAGAAACAGCCATCTGAAGCGGCCCTTTCCACTCCCATTGAACAGATGCCAGTATGTCCTTTCTTCGGAAACAACATTTCAGTCGTTTTCCTGTAGGGCCCAGCTGTTTTCAATCGTTTCACTATTTGATCAGTTTCGATAGTAGGATTTACAGAGTTGCTCCTTGACGAATTACCTGAGAGTAGTGAAGTAACACTATTTTCAATGCAAACCACTTGATGTCCCTCGGCAGCACATTTCTGCTGAATAGACACAATCTGACTAGCCTCCTTACCTCCGGGTTGAAGTCTCCCTTTGTCGTCCCTCCTTGAACACACAGCCATGTAAATAAAAGCATCAGCTCCAGGAGAGCATCGGGCCACAACGCCATTCTTCGAAGCATATCTTTGAACAAATCCAGAAAGCTTGGTTTGCTTTTTTTTGTAACTGTTAAAAAAACATTGCCTCACGAAAAAAAATGGCAAGATGAGCGCTGATCGGATATATTATTTGAAAGAAGTGAATTAAACAAAACTACAAATACGCAGCTTAGTTTTAAGTTAAACCGCACACTGAATGAAGTTATGGTCTAGGAACAGCTTTCAAATATATTAAGAGAAATGAACTCCGAGGTCAGTGAAGCACTGATTTCCTTTTAGCTGATTTATCCCCGAAACTTTGTTAAAGCGTCTTCTTATTCATGCATAACGGTGCTCCTCTCTGCAGTGCAACCCTTTTCTCTCAGCTGCTGACGTGGTCGCTTGATGAGTCCTCACGGCTTAACTTTCACGAACTTCTCCCAAATCCCTCCCCTTCCTCTCTCTCCATCCCTCTCTCATGTGACTTTGTTGACAATCTCACTTTGGCATGTGTTTCTGATTTCAACCAAAACAGTATGGATCATTTTTTGCTGGACTGTGCTGCAAGGATTTCCGTTTGTGCTGCTTTAATTCTAACACTATTCACTAAACCCGAATTTTGACTAGTCCATTTCCATTCCGCCGGCGGGAAATATCCGGCGTATAGAGTTAAAGATATAAAACTTTATTCACAAAGTGTGACGTCACCCTGAAGCCCATGTGTTTCTGATTCCGACAGGAAGTTCACTTTTTTCACTCAGACTACAACAGTATCAAACTACAATTACTATTTACAATAAAACTATTAATGAACAATGAAGCACACTAACACTAATATATCACACTAATATCATTCTAACTACAAAAACTAACCGATAAACCTTTAATAAATCTAACTCTAAGGTTACGCACAAAGCCACAAGTCCAACCCTCACCTCAGGATATTAAACAGCGCGCGAGACCCTCAGATCTGGAGCACGAGCAGTGGAAGTGTCTAGTCCTTTCAAAGCAGCAAATAGGTTTCCATGCTGGATTTCACAAGTAGCGAGAACAACTTAGTTTTCTCAACTAGTCTTGTCCTTTTGTGTTTCCTCTCCGTGACTGTCTCTGCTCGACTGTGCGTCGGAAATCACGAGCGCTTACTTGTTGTGTGCATCAGTGAAGCCGGTCACGAGAGAGCCGACTCCTTTACATGAACTAAGGGAACCGACTCCCTTCTGAGAGTCGATTCCTTATTGTTAATACTAATACAAGTCAGAATAATAAGATGATCCTCTCTTCACACTGCTCGGCCACATGTGATCCATGAATCACACTGAATGCTGTGTTGCCATGCGGTCAAGCACATGTGATGACAAACAACGATCATACAATCGGGTTAAAAGGGGGAAGACCATCTAAGACTATCTAAGCTGAGGCATGTTTTTTTCTTATAATTATAAGGTTTAGTATAATTACATTGAATAATTTAAGTGCACACATACCAAACAGGTCAAAACAATGAAAAATTGAATTGAATTATAAAAGCCAGAAGCGGTAATAATGAAGAGCCGTTTGGGAGCCGAAAGAGCCGATTCTTACTGCTGAGCTGAACCAAATGAACCGGTTCAATAAAAAGATCCCAAACTTCAGTCACTAGTGTGGTGTTGCCAACTAATAGCGGAGTATATAATCGAGTGTGAAGCAGTGACTGAAGCATTTAGACTAATTAGACACCATGTTAACCAGCAATCATTTCCAAGCTGCTGCACTGCACTGCTAAATTCCTGATTTTCTATCCGTGAGGGTTTGTAGAAGGGCAGCCCATATCAGCTGAATGTGCTTTACGAGTGTTTTATTCTGCTGGTACATTGCTAACCTCTGTGCAACCTCCTAGGAATGTACTTATATTAAGGTTGTTTGCGTAAATACCGTCGGAGTTAATATGTTAATATGAGGATAATTAATCACACGCATATAAAATAAAATAAAGTAATATATAGTCTGTTTGAAAAACATGTACTCTGTTTGCTCACTGTCACTCTGTGTCCCTGACATGTTGTCTCTGGGTAAAACCACAGCTGGGTCGTTTTATTTTAGGTGAGAACCGTCGTCTGACTCTGAGTGGTAAAATGCCTCCTCTACAGAAAATCCAAATCAAAGTGAACCATGTTGTCACTGTGAAACTTCCCCCACCTCTTTTAGGCACAATCACTCTTATTAATCATGATCTTTCCTGTAAAGCACTCTGAGATGTTTATGATAACCTGGAAAATGGATGTATTTATGTTCAACACAGATAGAAGAATAAAGCCACTGTTTAGAGTGTAAGGGGTCTGTGACATGAGATCATCTAGATCATACAGGGAGAAAAAAACATGGTATAATGTGAGTAGTACATGCCAGGAAATTCCAAAATGGAGGCCAGAGTAAAAATAAAACTTCAAAGAAAGGCATAAACAAATGGATGGTGAGCAGGAATGGTATCAATTTCAAAGCACTCCTTGCCGGGGGAGTAAAAATTAATGGTAGTGTGCCAGAATGGGAGAACAAGATAATGGGCATATCTTCTGACCATATCTAAAAAAAAAAAAAAAAAAAAAGTGGGGTATAAAGTGAAGTCATTTTCATCAGAGAGTCAGTCTTTCTTTTGTCTATGTGTGTGAACGTACTGCTTATTTTCCTTGAACTGATTAAACATCATAAGAAAGTTATTTTTGCCTAGGCCTAGGCCCTAGGCCTTTTGACGATACCAAAATACCTTACTTTACATTACAGTCATTTGGCTGACACCCTTATCCACAGCAACTTACATTTATCTCATTTATACAGCTGAGCATTTTTTGAGGTTAAGGGCATTGCTCAAGGGCCCAGCAGAGGCAGCTTGGCAGTGGTTGGATTTGAATTCCCGACCTTCCAATCAGTAGTCCAAAGCCCCCCCCAGCTTACCCCTCCAGCTTCCCCCTCCCCCAATTAGGGACGTTGTGTAAAAACCACAATAAACCATAAGAGAACGTTAGAGTTTTTAGTTCGCAGGACATTCAGGGAACGTTCCGATGTGTAACAACCTGGAGAGAGAACATTCTCTAATTGTTAGCGGAAGGTTTTTTGTTGTAAAACTAACCATAAGCTAACATTAGTTGAATGTTCTGTGTTGAGTTAGGCCCAGTAAACTCTGGGTTATTAAGTTCACATGTGATCAGGGTTGCAAACCCTGATCACATAATCTGGTATTAAACATTACTACAACAGAAATTAATATGTTGGTTAGTTGATTCGGTGTTAACTTAAGGAAGTTGACCAGTCAGGATTGTTGTTATGAGAGTCGTTACACTGCTATAATCATACGCTAGCATAAAAAAATACAAGAAAGTGCTATAATCCACCATGGACTGGCCAGAGGGGTGCTTGGGGGCGCTATATCTACCCCTAGTACCCCCAAGAAAGCAGGTTACTTCATCATTTTTTAATTTTTATTGTATGCATACTATAATTGATCACTTACAAAAACTATACATTAATAAACTTTACTAATAATTTTAGTGTAAAAAAAACTAAAGAAGTGATCTGTTATGAGGATGTCTAATGGTAAGTGAAAGACTTCCCTCTCTGTTGCCTCTTATTGTTTTTAGGGAGTACTCAGCTATTTGGGACACACTCCTGTAACCATCCAATTTAAAGCACTGGTTTTAAGCTTACGGTTAACTTGTTAACTTATTCCTGAGAATTTGTTTGTTATGGGCATGGTTTGGGCAACTTTAATGAATAATTAAGTATGACCTGAATTTATGTTAAAAGGAAAATAATCAGCAAGTGCACACATTAGCTAAAGCAAAAGCAATAGCAAGATGTGTCATGTTTACAAACTAGCAGGGGGGAATTGCAATAATTCAGCTTATAAAATCAAGATGTGTGTGAAATAGCCATGCTTAACTTAGTGCAACAGCTCACTTCACACTCAATGAGTTCCATGAACGAGACTTGGGTGCAGTTTATTTCTGCTAATTTAGGACAGGCTTTGGCAAGCGAGGCTCATGTGTGTCTACGCAATTTGCAAGGCAGCCCCGATAATCCCCATTTATGAAATAAATGGCATATATGAAAGAATTGAAGTGATAGAAAGAGCTATGTTTTTAACCCAGTCTGAGCAGGAATTATTAATGAAAGCCTGTGAAGACTAAAAGATATTATAAGTACAACAGAGAACATTAAAGCCATCATAAACCTGATGAAGGCAGCTTGGCACCAATAGCTGAAGGGCAAAATGAGTAAAAAAATATTTATTTAAGCATCCTATATAAAAAGGTAACTTATTCAAGTAGTTTTGCACTTAATAAACAAGTAAAGATTTATTAGAACAGTATTATGTAGACTATTTAAAAGGCATATTTTTACAATAATAATATTTTCATTGTCACAAGATGCATCACAATCATAAGATGCATTTAAGGCTACTTTTAAAGACATTTGTAAAGCAGTTAAGGTCAACCTGCAAATTATTTAGGTCCACCTGAGACAAAAAAAGATGAATACACCCACTGACTAAAAATGTTAAGCACCCAGAAGGAATGGTCTGGTTTAGATGTTAATTGGCAGACATGCAGATGAGCGATGGGTATGTCTATGAATCAATCTGCAAGGAGCTGGCATGTCTAGAACAGGCACCAGAGGGCATACGTGGTGGCATGATGAGTGGAGCGATAGTATTATCAGGCAGTTGATGGAGCATCTGACAGTCAGTAAAACAATGAGTGGAGGTCATCAGACACAGAGGATGCTTCATAGAAACATTAGCATTACCAGCACTTGACATAGTTTGACAGGGTTCGCATTTTATGTTTGCATGAGGCCGGGTGGTTGTATCATGCAATTGCCTGGCCTGTGGGGCATACAGATGTCACAGTGGCCTGATGTTAAAACCAGTAGGTATGTGAGGGTTCCCACACACAGCGTGAAGGTTCTGGACACCAAAGATAGACCACAACAAGGGGAGACCATTGTATTGAGCACCAAGCATTACAGGACCCCATGACATCTGCACCTCCCATCTGGACACAGGTATTGGACTCTTTACAACACACACTGTCATCCTGTACCGTGTTTCTCCGACTGATGTCAGAGCAGAGAAGGCTGTGTTTGGAGTGGTGCTGTAACCAGGAGGGATGGACTAATAATAAGTGGCCTTGTATCATGTTCAGAAATGAATCTCAGTTCTGCATTACCATGGATTAGGGGAGAGGACCGATCCTGCCATTGTTGTGGATAGTTTTTGTGTGTATGATTTTAGTTCATCTCTGGGAATGATTCGGGGTCCTTGACTGCACAGTGAAAAAAGGTGAAATTACATCCTGTGTCTGCATGTCATACTCCTCTTGAGAGAGCACCCTGGTACAGACTTTCAACAAGACAATGCCCGTCCACAGACTGCCTGCATCTTGATGAGGTCCTCCAGAGGCTCAGCACTAATCCTTATTACCAATCAGTTATCCAGTAGCTGAAATATAATGTAAAAAAACGATTTCCTATGTATTCATTTAATACAAGTGCAGTACTTTTGGCGGCATCTTTTGTGCCTCCCTCAGAAATCACTCTTGGGAAATATTTCTGCTTATTGTTGTTATCTATAGTTGTTACCTAGAAATTGCAGCAGCACAAAGTAAATTTTCTATGCTATGAACCAGCACAAATAAAGCTCTAACTAACCAGCCCAGTTTGGTTGAAATCAGAAACACATGGGGTACGAACTTCATGGTGACATTATACTTTGTAAACAAACTTTTACATGTTTAAATCTAAAGCAGCACAAAAATTTGCATTATTCAGAAAATTTCTATGGTACAAACCAGCAAAAACGATTGTGACTGGTTTGTTTAAAATCAGAGACACATAGGGTGCCAACTTCATGCCAAAGTGAGGTTGTCAGTAGAGCCACCGTAGCACCACAGAGTTTAGGAGAGAGGGATGGAGAAATAGGAAGGGGAGGGCTTTAGGGTAAGTTTGTGAAAGTTAGGCAGTTAGGCATCATTAAACGACCACGTCAGCAGCTGAGAGAAAATGGTTGCAGAGAGGAGCACCGTTACACATGAATAAGAAGATGGTTTAACAAAGTTTTGGGAAAAAATTAATTAACAACTTCACGCAGATCATTTAGGTTTGTTTCATGTCAAGAATAATGATTTGTCAGGTGAACTTTGTGAGTCACCTCAAGAACAGAAATGTATACATACGATTATCATGTGATACTTGCTACATTGAAGATACTTTCTAACAACCAGCCTTTTTACCTTATATAAAACAGCTGGATACAAAAACGCACAAGGGTTTCTTTTGACTGACAGTAGTATTCAATGTCGTCACAATTCAACTAGTTCCAGAAAAACACAGCCGACTATTCAGTTAAAGCTATATATTATAAATACACCCAATATCCTGTGTCACCCCAAAACCCATGAATAGCCCCCTTCACCCACAGTCCACAAAAGTAAACTACTAGTCCAAACGAATAGGACAGATCAAGTTCATTCTGGCGTGGTATACCACCTTATATGGGATCATTTTTGTGACTTTTTGCCGTGGATTATAATTTCTCGTGGCCTATCAACAGAGGAGCATTCGCGCAGCCTACATCGGTTTTCTGGGTGGATTCCCAAAGATGGTTTCGCAACGCCAATAGAACCTGATGTGTTCTATTCGTTTGGAAAATGTGTTGGTAGTGCTGCAGTAGTCAATAGGGAAAGCTCAAGTATGAAATAATGTTTACAAAGATTTAAATGATTTTTCCAGGTTTTCAAAACATTCTAAATTAGTTTCATTACATTTTAAGCTTTCAAACACTGAGTTGTAACCTTTCAAAGCTTTTTTTAGTTATGTGCAACAGTTTTCAGATTACCATTTACAAGGTTTCAAACCTGAAAAACAAAATCAATACACCAGGAGAACAGTGACAAATGACTGGAAAAGGTTGGCAAAACACTGTTAAAAAGAGTGCTGCAGTTATGAAGAATGAAAACGCAAATGCAAAATAATGTTTGTAGAGGTGTTTTTTCAGCCTATGACATTATGTATGCATTCACAGATTAGTTTTCATCTTACACAAAATTAATAATAATTTTCAAACACTTTGTTTCAAAGTCTTTTTTTTCCATTTTCAAAATCTGGCATGATATTCACCCCATGATATGGCATAATATTCATACATAAGTTGTTTACTTCTGGCACAATTAGAAGCTATACTATTAGTCAGCAGACTCATGTTATACATAACCCATTTTGTATATTGCGTCATTGACATTATTGAAAAAAATATATCTCTTAACATCAAAATAATGCTTATCAAAAATGAACATTTGTGAAAACAAGGGATCTTGATCACTCTGAACATGTCAAACATAAGTATTAACATTCAGCAAACATGTTTTTTGTATGTTTATAGCCAAGATGAGAAAGAAATCAGCATTTGCACAACTAAATAAAACTTAATATTATAACAAGTGAGACTATCATGTGTTAGACTCTTTCTTGACTTGTCTGGACACCTGGTCTTGACTCAGACTCGAACCTTTAAGGCAGGGGTGGGCAATCTGAGTCATGGAGGGCCGGTGTGGGTGCACATTTTTGAGATGACTGCTTAATCAGGCAATAATAAAGCTGTTTAGAACCTGGGAGAAGTCTTTTTTAATTGCTGATATAAAGGTCATACCAAAAACCTGCATCCACACCGGCCCTCCATGGCTCGGATTGCCAACCTCGTCTTTGTCTTGAACTGGACTCAATATACTAGGTGGTCTCATCCCCATCGCTAGATGGGAATACTGATTAAATAGCTTATTAGGAAAACCAGGCAGACATATACAAACCATGATTCAGAAAACGTCAAAAACAGACATAAAGTCAGGCAATCAACAAACAGTACTACTTGCAGAAAAATCCAAACTCGTAAAAAAAATCAGAACAGCATGAGAAATAAACAGCAGGCAATATTTATCCACACTGTGGATGTAAAATCAGTTCCATAAGTATTTGTACAGTGACATAATGAGCAAGAAGAATAAGGATCTGTATAATCCAATTTATGTTTGTAAGGAAAAGGTGAATTCTCCATCAGAAAGATCTTTGCTAAAACACATGATAGTATGACCTTTCAAAATATCCAGTTTCATTCAGTTGGCCAAATGGTGGTTTCTTACATGTTGGCTACAAGCATATAAAAAACATGTTCGCTGAATGCTGACACTCCTGTTTGACATGTTCAGAGTGACCACAAACCCTTTTTGTCACATATTTTCATTATAGCTAAGATAAGCATTATTTTGTTTTTAAGATGCCCATTTTAAATTCAAATTTAATTAAGTCAACAATATGAGTATGAATTCATACATACATGAGTTTTTCTTTTTTGACTAGAATCAATTATCCAATATGGCTTCTAATCGTGCTTATGGCAGCTTATGTCCTATCAAGTCATTATGGGATATCTATGATCCCATGGCTTGCCAATTAGATACAGTGTCTCCATTCTAGTGTATTATGGGATTTCTGCGCTCACAGCCTGGCTAGAACTTGTATAAACACAATAAAACAACACCAAAACATAAAACTTGACTAGGTTTGTATTCACTGCAGTTTACACTTACTCCCAAGTTTCATAATAATAATAATACATAAGTACAGTGAACCCCTGCCTATTGTGGCGTTCCGGCAACCCCCTGTGAAAGGTGAAATCCACGAAATAGTGATGTTGCATTAATTTTATTATTTATATATATTTTAAGGCTTTATATACCCTTCCCACTTTTTATTAACCTTTCCCATGCTCTTAAACACTTTCTACACTCTTAAACATACGTAATTTTAACAACATATAAAATTCTACATGCGTGTACTTACTGCCGGTGAGGTCACTTCCTGTTTACAGCCTGTTTACTAGCTCAAGCGGAAGAGGCATACACCGCCACTGTGTATTCATCCGCTGATGAAATACAGTGCATACTGTTTTATTTCGAATGAAATGTTCTTTTAATATTTGAATTAACATTTATTGAATTATATTTTATATTTCAGAGCCCAGCGAAAGCCAAAAAATTCCACGAATCAAAATTTGAAAATGCACTGAACCCGCGATAGGTGAACCACAACATTGCGGGGATTCACTGTATTATATTTGTATAGGTTGGCACGATGGTGTGGTGGTTGTGTCGCTTCATAGCGAGGTCCTGGGTTCGATCCCCGGGGTTGGCTTGGGCGCCGTTCTGTGTGGACTTCGCATGTTCTCCCTGTGTCCATGTCAGTTTCCTCTGGGTACACTGGTTTCCTCCCACAGTTCAAAGACATGCACAGAGGGGATTAGGCTAATTGTCTACTCTAAATTGCCCATAGGTGTGAATGTGAGTTTGTGAATGGTTGTCTGTCTTTGTGTGTTGGCCTTGCGGTGTATTGGTGACCTGCCCATGGTGTACCCCACCTCAAAGTCATTTTGTAGCTCTCTAAACTATTTCTTATGTAATTACAAATCAATACAATGGGCTATTCCTGTTGGTCACAGCAAATCTGTTGTGGTAATTGATGGTGTTCCTAACAGAGTTAGGAACTTGTACATACAGTAAGGTGACCAGTTTTCTGGGAAGCAAACCTGGGACATTTCGGCTGGGGGGGAGGATTTTTGTTTTTTGTCATTTGTCCATAAATAGCATAGAACACATAAGCCTATAATAAATAGATGCCTATTGCAGTTTGTTGAATAGACCTACAGTGGTGCTTGAAAGTTTGTGAACACTTTTCCAGCCTGATGAGCATCAACAACCCTTTTTCTGAGGTCCACAGTAATCTCCTTTGTTCGTGCCATGATACAT
>JAQLOM010174031.1:0-11049 GCA_030068315.1 Chrysichthys thysi | reverse complement strand
TTGTTGCTGGTGATGTCTGGTAAGGACCTGCCTTACAACAGGCCTACAAGCCCTCAGTCCAGCCTCTCTCAGCCTATATAGAGTGAGGCCTAGAGATTAATCTTAATTTTCTGGAAGTGAACAGACTAATTTGAGGTGCATGAGTGTGGAATGGAGTGAAGAGCGACATTAACATCCATGAGACTTTACAATGGTAGAGAGACCTCTGAGAGTTGAAAGGTATGAAGATGTATGCGGACGTTGCTCAGTTTTTTGGTTGCTTGAAGGGGGTAACATTAGTTGTCCTATCTTTCACAGAGCCAGTAGGTCAGTATTGTTATGTCCCATTTGCTACTGTTAGTCATAGTTAATCCTGATTGGCTAGCAAGCAGGTACTTGTGTTACATTTGTGTGTCAGGTAAAGATAATTACTTGCCCATGGACAGCTAGCTGTCTTGTTTGCCAAGATATACTGTTGTTGTGATGTTGGCTATAGTAGCAGGAGAACAGTGTACACTACTGTCTCGTGCTGGAGTGTTAGCTTAGGGGATAAGATGTTGGACTACTGATTGGAAGGTTGTGAGTTCAAATCCCAGCACCAAACATTGGCCCTGAAGAAAGGGCCTTGACCCTCCACTGCTCAGTTCTATAAATGAGATAGATGTAAGTCCTTCTGGAGAAGAGTGTCTGCCAAATGATGCAAATGCAATGTAATGTGAGCTGGCTGTGGGAAACTGTATTGCTTCTCAGAATGTTAGTGTTGCAGAAGAAACTCTGCTGACCCACAACCCAGCTAATGTTAGTTACATTACTTGTATTGTTGTCATTCACTCTATATCATGGAATATGTCCCTACTATTTTTGCAGCTAGTTTTGTAGCCACAAAGATCTGAAAAATACATTTGGTAGCAAAGTGAGATTATTTGGATTGATGTGTAATTTGAAATGCTTTGCTTGGTAATATAACCTTTCTTGTTATCTTACCTACAAACCTACAATCCTCTCTTTGGCCACTGTAGTTTGATAAAAACAATACAAACAACTAACTCTCACTCTCACTGTTGGGTTTTAGATGCTGTGTTTGTGTGCTTGACTGTCATCTGTTTGACGATGGTCTATATTATTATGCTTATTTTGCTTCAGCTATGAGAAAGAGACATCCACTTCCATGCTGTATAAGGCTGGAACATCTAAACCATCTTCACTGCCCATGTCAAGCACTGGCGGTCAGAGTTTGTGAAAAGGTCAGGTGAACTCTTCTGACTGGCTATTTGACTTTTGATTTGTCTTTTTGTGATCATTTTAATGTCACAGTCTATTTCAAAGAAATGGATTTGTTACATGGTCTATAGAGTTACACTATAAAAGTGTATAGACACCTGACCGTCACAGCTATATGTTCTTTCCAAGACTATTGCCACAAAGTTTGAAGCACACAGTTGTGTAGGATGTTTTTGTATGCTCTAGCATTACAGTTTCCCTTCACTGGTGCTAAGAGGCCCAAACCTGTTTGACCTGCATGACGGTGCCCCGGTGCAAAATGCAAGGTTCATGAAGACGTGGTTTACCAAGATAGAACTGGAAGCATGTCCTGCACAGGGCCCTGACCTCACTAATGCTCTTGTAGCTGTATGATCACAAATCCCCACAGCCATGCTCTAAAATCTAGTAGAAAATCTTACGGTATAAGAGTGGAGGTGATTATATGACCTTCTAGCTATGAGGTGACAGTGCTAACCATAACATTCTCCCTGGTCTTGAAACTTTATAAAACAAAGAACCTTTATCATATTTAATCCACCACTACTGTCCTCCCTGACCCATAAATATTTGAAGCCAAGCAGCTATCATGACCCCAAACATCACAGGCTACTGGGTATGATCATTATGTGACTGGTGATAGCACTGGGATGCATCATAAGAGAAAAAAGTGATTTTCTGGTATAGTGCTACCATCAAAGAAAGAGTGGCATTTTCATCCATTTTGGCTATATTGCTCCTAGACACTTAAAAGATTCATGTCAGATTAGCTGTTGGTTATGATGGTTATGATCATATCCATATGCAGAGTGACTCTCTGGTTTAGTAACCACATCTGGCAACAGAAATAGTGGTTTATTCACCCATCTGTGCTTAGTGAAAACAACAAAAACAAAACTCTTTTAATTAGTCTGTTGTATTAATGTGGTGACAGCAATGGGATGCATCATAATTTCTTCATGGATTCCTTGAAATGGTTCAGACTTCACAGATTATTGGTTATGATAGCTATGATCATGTCTGTATGCCCGGTGTGACTCTCACGCACAGTGCAACAGAAAGAGTGGCTTTTTCACCCATCTCAGCTGTTTTGTTCCCAGGCTGTTCATCCAATTCATTTCAGATTTGCTGCAGTTGTAGTTTCTGATGGTTATGATAATATCCACATGCCCAGAGTGACTAAAGAGTGATAAAGTGCCACCAGCTGGCAACAGCATCCATCTTGGCAATACTGCTCTGAGACAGTTTATCAGATTCATATCATATTTGCTATAGTTATTGGTTATTTTCACCCGTTTCTGCTTAGAACTCTTTTAATTGGTGTTTTGTATTAAGCTGGTGATAACACTGGAGGTGTGAGGGCCTGTCAATGACACTTGCAGATATTATTATTATTATTATTATTATTATTATTATTATTATTACTTGAAAGTGTTTGAAAGCTTGCTAACCATTTAAAAATTGTCCCTGTTTCTACATAAATATTACATAAAACATCAGATTTTCACACAAGTCCTAAATGTAGATAAAGTGAAGCCAATTAAACAAATGAGACAAAATGTTTGTTATCTCTCTGATGCAGAAGATTGCAGCATTAGAGGTGTGCATCCAGTCTCTGGAGAGGGTTAGTGAGAGTGTCTGTTAGGGAAATGTTAGTTGGAATTATTAGTTTTAATTAAAGTACAGCAATCTATCAAAGTCTGATCTTCATGTTTGTGGAAGTATATCATGGCATGAACAAAGGAGATTTCTGTTGATTTCAGAAAAAGAGATGATGCTCATCAGGTTGGAAAAGTTTACAGAACAATCTCTAAAGAGTTTGAACTCCACCAATCCACAGTCAGACAGATGGATGAACTTCAAGACCATTTTACCTTCCCCAGGATGGTTGGCCAACAAACTCCAAGATCATGATATGTCTGAGAGGTCTCAAAAGAACAGGATAACTTCTAAGCAAATAAAGGCATCTCTTACATTGGCTAATGTTAGTGTTCATGAGTCCACTATCAGGAGAACAACAAAGAATAATTGTGTGTATGTCAAGGTTGCAAGGAGAAAGCCACTGCTTTCCAAAAGAACATTGCTGTCCATCTACAGTTTGCTAATGATCATGTTGATAAGATTACATGTTACTGGAAAAATTTGGTGGAAGTATGAGACCAAAATAGAACTTTTTGTTATAGATGAGAAGTGTTATTCGCCTTCTTCCACTTAATCCTGTTCTGGGTCACAGGGGGAAGCTGGCGCCAATCCCAGCTGACATTGGGTGAGAGGCGGGACACACCCGGGGCAGGTCACCAGTCTACTGCAGAGCAACACACACAGAGACAGACAACCATTTACACTCACACCTAGGGGCAATTTAGAGTCGCCAACTAGCCTAATCCCCTCTGTGCATGTCTTTGGACTGTGGAAGGAAACCGGAGTACCCAGAGGAAACCCACACGAACACGGGGAGAACATGCAAACTCCACACATCCACACAGAAAGGCACCTGTGCTGAACCCAGGGCTTGAACCCAGGACCTTCTCGCTGTGAGGCGACAGTGCTAACCACTCAGCCACCGTGCCGCCTGAGAAGTGTTATGTTTGGAGAAAAGAAAACACTGCATTACAGCATAATAATCTTATCCCATCTGTGCAACCTGGAGTGTGTAGTATCATGGTTTGGGCCTGTCATTATTGGTGGAGCAATGAATTCTGAGTTATACCTGAACATTTTAAAGGAAAATATCAGGACATTTCTCCGTGAACTGAATCTCAAGGCAACGTGGGCCATGTAAGAAGACAATGACCCTAAGAACGCAAGGTGCTTGACCAAGAAGAATAAAATTAATGTTTTGTAAAGGTCAATTTAAAGTTCTGACCTTAATCCTATTGAAATGTTGTGCAAGCAATTCATGTGAGGAACCCCACAAACGTTCCAGAGTTGAATCTGTCTGGACTAAAATTCCTCCAAGCTGATGTGCAGGACTGATCAACAGTTACTGGAAACATTTATTTAAGGCTTCACATAGTTTTTTCAATCACAGATATGTAATATTAGATCATTTTTCTCAATAAATAAGTGACCGAGTAAAATATTTTATGTCATATGTTTAACTGGCATCTCTTTATGTACTTTTAGGACTTCTGTGAAAATCTGATGATGTTTTATAGATATTAGATAATTATGCAGAGCTATAAAAAATTATACAGCATTCACAAACCTGTAAGCTCTATTGTATGATCGAGGAGGATGTATCATCCATAATTAACTTCATGACAATTAAATAGGCATTTTTACATAGGTTTATGCTATATGCTTATATCTTGTCATTTCTTAAGCATCCGTTTCTCATTCATTGAGTTGTCACGGATTCAGCCATCAGAGCTTGTGCAAGGCATGCTCCAAGGGCTTTTGTCACAAGCTAGGTGTTCTGGAGCCCAGTCCAATGCCAGTTTCCACAATCTCTGAGCTGCTTCTAACCTCAAAACTCACTCCAGTCCCTGAGCTTGCTTCGGTTAAAGAATCTGTCTCACCTGACACAGAGCATGAGAGCCAGAGCTTGCTCCTCTTCATGTCACAGTCACAGAGCCAGAGTCTGCTCCTGTCCCAGTTACAGTCTCAGAGTCTGAGCCCATTAAGGTCTCCACAGTCTCAGTTCCAGCCTCAGGACCTTTTCTAGCTGCAGGGCGTGTCAGATCCTTTATTACACAGGCTGTGTTGGTCTCAGAAACCATTCCATTCACAGTGACAGTTCCAGTCGCAGAGCCTGATCCTGTTTACTTTGCAGAGTCGGTTCCAGTCCAAGTCATGAAGTTGCTTCCTGCTCAAATCCCCACTTCAGTCATGGCCTGCTCCAGATCCAGTTGCATGGCCTGCTCTTGATCCAGTTCCTATTCCAGTTCCAGTTGCGGAGCTCTCCCCAGTTCTAGATCCTGTCATGATGCCCATTCCAGTTCCTTTTCCTGTCCTGGCCAGTCCTCATTCCTGTGCAGTTCCCCCTGCCTGATTTCATGATAATGACACAGCCCATGATACATCCCCAGCCACAACTCATGCCACAGCCCACACTTCAGTCAGTGTTTATTTCTATACTCCCACCAATCTCTGTTCCCTTGCTTAAGCCCCAGCTCATGTTTATTCCTGTGTCCATGCCTAAGTCCATGCCAGACCCCCTCCCTGCCTGAACCCGCCTCTATATGCCTGCCAGATGTCTCACCAGAGGTTGGGGTCAGGTTTACACCAAGACCTTTGCCCTTATCCAGACCAAAGTTAAGAGTATTAGTCTCTAGTGCCATGCCTGAGCCTGCAGGTCCAGGTCCACCACAGAGCCACCTTGTTGGGCACTCTGAGAGGAGCATCTTTTTTTTTTTGGGGGGGGTGTCTGTCATAGATTCAGCCCTTGGAGCATGTGCACATGTGTATTATCACAAGTGTTGCTCCACTTCAACACCCAGCATGCATCGCACCCCAACGTGCATGGAAGCTTGATAACATGCAGCTGTTTTGTGTCTGGACTAATCGTACTGCTTTATATAGATTTGCTCATGCATGCCAAGTTTGTGAAGCATTAGTTTGCCTTCATGTGTGCTGTTGCCAAGCCTGATTATATTTCCCATGTTTGCTTTTCTGATTTTTGACGCAGTTCTGGTTTTCCTGGTTTCTTGTGTTTTGCCCTACCCTTTATGATCGGTCTGTCTCTCATGTTACCTTTGCCTGTTCTTGGATTTCTGAGCCTGTATATTGTTTTTATACCTCTGCAAGTGTTAAAATAAACCCATTCACTTTTAAACCTGTCTCCAACCTGCACATGTGTCCACCCAAACCCTGCTTTCATGACATCCATGAGTCTTATTTGGGCTGCACAGGAGATTTCCAACTTTGGGCTGACTGTGTAAAATATTTCTTCTTAATACACAAGCATATTATAAAATAACACTGCTCAGGCAGTTTATTGTCTGCCTTTGACGGGGCACAATCAGATCACATTTGGGTTAACACTGCAAATTAATGAATTGGTGAAAAAATGATTTAACTTACAGCCATTTAAATCACTTGAGTTGCTGAAAACACAAAAAATAAATTCATCTTTAATTGTAGACATTTTGGAAATGTTCCTGTTCCAGATCTATGATTGTGAAGAGATTTATACACATATTGTTTTATATTTAATGAAATTTGATGTAGACTGCATAAAATATAATTTGGGAAAAATAAAAAGGTTTGGTGAGCCACAAGAGAAGCCTTTCCAGGAATCATCCCATGATGCCCAGAACCTCTACATGCCAGGAGTTCCAAACCCCAAGCAGAGAAAGAACACGTGTGAATGTAGCCAATCTTTATGACAGTGATTCTTAAACTTTTTCGGGCGCGACCCAAATTCAGGTCCGACCCAACCAGTTATTACTCTTTTGCTAAATGTCTTCCTGTTTGGAGACAATGATCAAGTTCAATAGTTATCAATTATTAAATAACACTGAGGAGAAATAACAAGGCAAGATTAAAGTTTGGGTCTCAGGAGGTTAAGCAACCAGGCAAGGAAGGGAGACAGGCATTTTATGACTCTCCACAGGACTCAAGGGCTTAGAAAGCTGGCTGGTCAAGCGAGTGGCCAGTAAGTGTTCAGTCTTCATTTCAAATGTATTTACCAGGCAGTTGCTGGGCATAAATGCAGCGGCCACCTAGCCTGTTCCAGAGAGGAGATAGATGATCATCTCCACAGCACCTACAGTGATGCAGCAAGGTAGGAGGACCTGAGAAACTCATCTCAACCTACCGTTAATTTTAACAGCAAGAAGCCCAGGTGGGAGAAATCTAGGTCTTCAAGGCTACCAGTGCCAGGTCAGACTGCTGATCTAGTGGAGTGCCCTAAAAGTGTACAGAGGTGTCCCAGGCTTCTACACAAACTGTACAAGATAACAAGGGTTATCTGGAGGAGGGGGAGGGTAGCCCCCTCAATGGAGATTTGTGGAAGGTGTTTAGATTCCCAAGGAGGAGAACTCAATAAAGATCACAGCACAGTCTTGCTGTTTAGTGTTGAAGGAAAGATATCTTCAGTATTATAACCCAACAACTACCTGTGGTCTAAGTCTGGAATCCTTTCTTTTTCTACTTTGCACAATGTTTTGTATCCAATCAATAAATATAGCTTCCCCGAATCTCTGTTCCCACCCTCAGAGGGGTTAGCGGTATTACAACCCAACAACTAACTGATTATTGCCTAAAGACTGACTACATTGACACCTCTGTGCAGAACGATGGGATCCAAAATGAACTAGTATGCCTTTAAAACACAGGAGTCATGACACAAGAGATGCACAAGAAGGAAGAGTGTATCTATCAATGTGTTGGCTGTACCTCACCAGCTCATATGGATCCATATCACACAAGCTGGTGGAGACAGCATTGAAGTGGCACCATGTCCCACACAAGGTCAAGGATGTTATTTTGTGTGTTATCATAGCTTCAAGCTGAAGCTCTGGGGCATTCATGTCAGAGTGGCACCAGCTGGGGTCATGGATCATCACTGCATTTCATATACCACCAAGATACCATCAGATACTGAGAAGCCTATCAGCAGAATGAGGAAGATCACTGACAGCACTATGAAGGATGCTGCATTCATTAAGTCCATAACCCAGGCGTTGGAGACATGGTAGGTGGCAGTGGACAAGTCAGGGCTACCATGGAAATTTAAAGCTTGAACTTAAAAACATGTCATCCTTCTTGGGATTTTTGTGGCCACAACTGGTCTAGGACTTCTTATTAAGTGTGGAGGGCTTCAAGAGGAATCAGGAATCAGTCTTTACCTTTGCAGGTGCTCAGTAAACTTTTTTTTTAATGTCTGGAAGCCTTTCCTCTCCTACTTTGAACAAAGTTTTGTATCTAAACATAAAGTATTGGTTCACTGAATCTCTATCCCCACCCTCAAAGTGGTTGGCAGTGTTTTTTTCTTTGAGTATATGGATGTCTATTTGTAGATTGGATTTAGTGTATTTTGTTGAGCTGTGATGTTGATTATTGTGATTTGTGTCATGTTTGGATAAAATACCAGTCAAAATTTGGACACATCTGCTCATTCATAGGTTTTTCTTTATTTTGGCTATTTTATACAACAATACTGAAGGCATCAAATCTATAATATAACACCTGTGGCACATATGGAATTATGTAGTGAACAAAAAATGTGTTCAAAACAGGATACAGCAGCATGCAAAAGTCTTGAGCCACCCCTCATTTCTTCACATTTTGCATCTAAAGTGTCAGACTTTCTTGTATTTTTAATGTGGCCTTGAGGAACAGTTCTCCCTGCATACCTTGATAGAAAAAAACATGATAGAACACTATCAGTCATGGATTGGCTGATAGCCTGAGGGCCTTCACAAAGCTTGATCATCATTGCTTGGGTTGTTGTAAGGTGAACAACAATAAACTGAGGCTCCCATGAGCAGTCTGAGTGAGGGCTTTATGGACAACCATGCATGAGAGGTGCTGCAGTACAGGTAAGTGACCCAAAAGTCCACCAGCATGGCATCATAGTGTGAACTGGGAGAAAATGGAAGGTCACATTGGACACACAAGGCAGGACACAGTGGACAAGGCTGAGTCACGACACTGAGATGAGATGGGGACAGCAGCATCTAGCCAAGCAGGGCTTGCTTGTAGCTTTACAAGATTCAGTCCGACTCACTAGGACTGAACCCAGGACAAGGACAACTGGTCAAAGAGCTGAGAGCTTAGGATTGGAAGATCACCTGGTCTGAGTTGTGGGAGGCTGAGCCTTTCCACATCAAATTTCAAATCCAGTCTGTCTATGACATTTTACCAAATCCATCTAACCCTTTCAGCTGGGCACAGGTTGAATCACCAGCTTGTGCTTTGTGCCTCAGAAGAAGAATGCTGAAACATATCTTCAGCTGTTGCTCCAAATCACTAGGTTAAAATGACTAATCTTGGTACCATGAGGTGTCCAGAGCAGGGGAGAACAGCCAGCACCAGCTGCAGGGCTGCATAAAATGAGGCTGGACCTGGTGAAGCAGCTCTAATTCCCAGAAAACCTGACAGACCCCAACTTCAGACCAGACATGGTCCTGGTTTTGAAAATGTCAAAGCAGGTAATCATGTTGGAGCTTACAGTGCCCTGGGAGGAGAGTATGGAGGAGGCCAAAGAAAGTAAGCAAGCCAAGGATGCAGACTTGATGAAAATGTGATGCAGACAAAGGTGGAGAGCAAGGTGTGAGCCCATAGAGGTGGGCTGAAGAGGCTTTGCAGCTCAGTCACTATGCAAGGCCTCCTGGGCATCATAGGCATTCACAAGAATTAGGCAATCAGAACCACCACAGAGGCAGCAGAGAAGGCCTCTAGATGGCTGTGGATCAAAAGAATGATCCTTCGATTCATGCAATTTAGAGATGTGTGCTGGCGTCATGCTCTTGCTCATGCATGTTCTAGTTGTGTTATGCAGACATATTTATGGAGTGAAACAGCGTTATTAACGGTGCCAGTGGGATTTGTTACAGCCTTAGTGACTGGGGAGGTCTTATTATTATTATTATTATTATTATTATTATTATTATTATTAATAATGTTATGTATATGGAACCTTACTGCCATGCATCCACTCCGCGGGACACAGAGAAGAGGTGCTCTCCAGTGTTTCCTCTCCGGGGTCGTTCACGGCCAGCATATACATCATGCGGACTCCCCATCTTCACTGCACTCAGCACATCACGTGGGTGGAAAGGGGGATTCCGGTTTAGGACTAATTATGGACAATATCTATAGACTCACCTATATGCGCCGAGATTTGCGAGTTTTTCGGAGTATTTAGCCTAGGCTTGTTTGTACCGTTTGCACCTCATTGACCCCTGCCTGTTATATACCTTGATTTTGGTTGCCATTTGTGTACCTCTGCCCGTGTATCGAAAAAACCTGTTTATGGATTTTACGTCTGACTCCAGCCTGCACATGTGTCTGCCTAAGCCCCACAATCATGACACTATCAAACATTTAAATGCAACTCTTTTGCAAAAATAGAAATAAAATACACATATAACACGTAATGAAATAAACCCAAATTAAAAAACATTAAACTTTGGTCAGAAAATTAGAAAGAACTAAAAAAAATGCATTCCTGAGACCTGTGCCAACATTTGCTCATCAAAACTCATTGCTAAAAGTGAACTGTTGTTGGGGGGAAAGCTGGAAACAGGGACATTCACTTACATGGTATTCTTGTGTGCAAAGATGAAATCATGAAAATATTTAAATGTTGATGTCTGGGTCTTAATTTTTCCCCCCAAAATATCTTCTGTTTGACAACAATAACAAGAAACCACACTGACTATACTTTCTGTAAAAAGCTCTCTGCAAGATTACCAACAATACTTAAACATTTATTCCATACCAAGTAACTTTATCTATTTATTTAAGTCTTGCTAATTTCCTGATCTAACTATTTCCTGTTGAGACCATTAAAAATTTAATGTTTTGCAATTTTGGCCATTTTTTTCACCAGGACTGTACATTCTTCCAAAAATAAAGAAATCTTTGGTTAGTTCCTGTTGATGTCCTATTGTGGCTTGCACAGAAAGATTTATGGAGCCTTTGTCACATTACATTGATCAGATATTTATGCCATTAGTAGTGGAATTGGCACTCCGGCATGCACCGCTATTGGGAATGCCCGAAATGGGCGTGCTGCATATGCTCTCCGCACGGGCAGATCCATGACAGAGAGCAGGAGAGATGAGGAGGATTATTGTGGTGGATGACTTTGACTAAAACTCACAGAATCACTGCAGACTGTCGGCTCACTGGGATCTT
>JAQLOM010174012.1:0-11049 GCA_030068315.1 Chrysichthys thysi | reverse complement strand
GGAAGACGCTCCAGCTAATCCACAATAGAGAGACAATCACACACACACACACACACACACACACACACACACACACATATATATAGTATATGCACGAGGAGGCCTCTTTCTATCTAATTATGTTTTCCTGCTCTTTAAAAAAAATGTTAAAAAAAGTACCTTCTAGTGGATACCAGCTGTAGCCATTAGTGATGCCGTCGGTGAAATCCTTGAAATCATAGCACTTGTTTCCCTTTCGCATGCTCGCATGGTTAATTGAGTAAGTCTCGGCCAGGTGGACAAACACATCATTATCTGGAGTAACGCTGGAGCCCCCCTGCAGCTCACTACCTGGAAAGGTTATTCAGAGTGCATCACATGACAACATCTCAAAACAAAAAGAATGGTTTAACACAAACCAGAATGTGTACTCAGGGCTATAGCTACAGTTGCGCTCACTACCAAACACAAATACACATGGTGTCTTATAAGCCATATTTCTGAGCAATTTAGTCATTTCATCATTCTACAGGGTGAGGTCCCTAGCCCCACGCCCAACCCTCCCCTAACTCAGGACTTGGGTTCATGCTCTCACACACACACACCTACGGGCAATTTAGGGTAGCCAATCCACCTAACACGCATATCTTTTGGACAGTGGGAGGAGACCGGAGGACCCGGAGGAAACCCACGCGGACATGGGGAGAACATGCAAACTCCACACAGAAAGGCGCCCGTGCCGAACACAGGGCTCGAACCCAGGACCTTCTTGCTGTGAGGAGACAGTGCTAACCACTTAGCCACCGTGCCACCCAATGCTGCATATAGGGCATATTAATCAAGAAATCATGTCTACATCTTCCACTTGATCAAATTTCAATCATTAATTACAAATGTCAATCCAATCATTTAACCATCTGTTTAAGATCTGCCTGAGAGGTCGAGCTTTCACCATTGAAACCCAGTTAAAAATTAAGGACAATCTGTCTTAAGAAAATAATCAACAGTGGGAAGGTGTGATGAGGCCAAAAATGAAGCAGAGCTACCGTTCCCAACCTGAAGTTGGTTATTTTCAATAACAATTATAATTTATCATATTACTGAGAAACCATACATTCTACAGGATTTCCTGTGTCAGATAGCTTAAACTTAAAACGTCAACTCTGACTGTTGCAAAGAAGTGATAGTGGAGACTCAGTCCATGAGCACTAAATACAGTACATGTCTCCTCACAGAAAATGTCACCATATCAATGATAATGCTCATTTTAAAGCTGTTCATGTGCAAGTCATCTGCAATCTATGCAAGTTAATACTGTAGAATAATGTATGAGACTGATTTTTTACAATGATTGAAACAGTGTTACCCTTGCAGCCAGAACTTCTGGCTGGCTACTACGAATCTTTTAGGAAAAAATTAATCAATGCCCTCTGGCCAATCAGAACTGAGCAATGAACAGCACTGTGGTATCATAAATGACTATTATCAGTCCATGCCCTGTGTATTACTAACCTCCATTGCTGTTGTCATAGGGGTAGCTGGCTACCACTGCGCCTCCATGGAGATTGGCAGAGAGGATGAACGGCTCTGTCTGCAGCCACTTCATCACCGCCTCCACCTCCTTTTCTCTCACCTGTTCACCATTATTCAAGAATGCGTCCGGAAAGTTGCGGTTCAGGTCCACGCCATTTTTATTGAACCTGGGAGTGCACAGCAGTCAGGAAATACATTAGCATAATTCTCCATAATGTTCCATGCACGTTCCTGCTTCCATTCTTGCTGGAAGACAGAGAGGTTGATTGTATCTCTTTCAGCTCGGGGGCATGTATTCGGGTCAAGTGTCCATTATGAAGGCGGTTTAGTGCGACATAATGGCACATGGATTCAATATGGATTCAATTGCAGACAAAGTATTGAAAACATTACATCATCCCGGACTATGAGCCCTGTTCATGGGGTCTCTTGAGAGTCAACTGCCATGTGTCTATGTCTATTCTATTCACCATCTATAGTCAACACCAAATGACTGATTTTCTGGAAACTTCAGTAGTTGATAATGTATTTTAGGAGTCTGCATGTGTTGAATTAAATATTGCTCATGAACACCAGCACTGTGATTCTGTTCCAGCTCCAAAAAACCTAAAGTGAGTAATCAAGGGCTTTGTAGGGCTTGTTACCTGACTTAGATGAATTCAATACAACCTTCAAATACAATCACATATATTATATAATATACAATTGTATAAAAAATGCAATTAAAAGACAATAAGGTCAAATCCAAAACACTAGAGGCTCTGACTCATCTGACGCATGTGCAACTGATTAGGTGTTTACTGCAGCTCTGTAGGGCACAGTGAGGTAATCCCTCTTAATTCTTACCACTAAGCTTCCCAAGCCGCTCTGTTTAAAAAGTGCTGTGCTCAGAGATTCCTAAAATACAGCCATCACTGTTGGGAGTCCAGCTGCTTGAGTGCAGTTCATTTAAGATACTCAATGATGAGGCATAATTGAAGTTTGTTATTGTACTCACAATACAGCAAAAGGGAAGCCAAAAGGAAAATAACCAAACACCCCAATTTATTTGCTTATTTGCTTATTTGCATCCTTACAATGACGTATGTAGGACAGCTTGTTGTAGTCATTTTCCTCTGTGAATGTGGTGTTTAAAAGATCTATAAACATGACAAAATGCAGATGCCTTGGAAATAACGATGTCCGGGGCCTTTCTGAATCCGATCCTTTGAAGGAAGAATTTTTAATACTTTTTGCAAAAACAGAAACATAGTTTTGGCACATTTTGCATTGTTCTTAAAATAAACTGGTTGCTTTCCTCCCTCTCTCGCTTTCTTTTTTTGTTGTTGTTGTTGTGTTTTTGTGAAGACACAGCACTCGCCCAAATATGTTTCAAAGAAAATTATGCATTTAATTAGTATCACTGTTCGGTGTGTGCTAGTTCCTGGATATATGGTTCTATCTATGATTAAGGTACATAAATAAACAGTGATTTTAATATTCATTTTTGGTAAACCTTCAGTATATGATTAATATTCAGTGCGTAGTTGCACAGGTGTTACTACTCTTCCCCATGCTTTACAGCAAAATTCAATCAATCTGCTTATTTTACACTGTGAGCAATTAATAGTGCTTTACTTGTGTTTTCCCTTATATTGTGTTATCTGCTTCTCCTTCCTAACTTCTGTGTCTGAAAAGGTAAGAAATCCTTAATGTATACTCCTAGCACCATGTTTATTAGTTTATATAATACTCTTCTGAAATAAAATGTTAAATGAGTATTCCGTTTATATTCCCTTTTCTTTAAGCTGTGTCTTCTTTAATGCAAATTATAAAAAGACTAAAGTGAATCGAACGGTCACAATAATCTAGACTAGACAGAGGTAATTCAACAGGAGACACTAATTAACAAGGACCAAAGTAAGTACGACAGGAAATACTAACAATACAACAAAAGTACTGGACAAAACAGAACAGACTGTCTCCAAGATTTTGACATACAAAGGATACAACAATAGCACCGATGTGAGTGTGTTTTGGCTGTGGCATGCCTATTTTAGACCAATGTTTTGTACAGCTGTTCCTCTACCAAATTATAGCATTTCTATCGGGACACTTGGATTCACCGGGTCATAAACTGACTAGTGGTTAGTGTGCTTGCGTGTGTGTGTGTGTGTGTGTGTGTGTGTGTGTGTGTGTGTGTGTGTGTGTGTGTGTTTTGAGTTCTAGAACAAGAAGTCTTCTGGTGTTTATTTAAGGCAGACCTTTATTCCTAAATCTTCCACCCTTTTCTTAAACTGCCAGGAGAATTTATTGCACTATTGAGAATAAATCTGACGGCACTATTGACCATCACAAAGTATAGACGGGAGCTTCGGCCACTGAAAATAAGAGGCTTGAACTACTTCGAATGAAATGTTTGTTTGCTGTCAATTAGACGTTTCTGTGCTCTAAGGACACAAATATGATGAACTCAGGCTGATGTACATGAACACAAGTATTCTGAGATCAATATCATAAACATTATACATGAACTCAAAGGTAATGAGAACACTGGATTGTTTACCATTAACTGTTGTAGAGGATAAATAATATAAAGTGCTTTATATAAAGAGCATTACTGGTTCAGCTTGGATTCTTCTTTTCTGTAAAAATGTCCTAATAGGGGCTTACTCTAAAAGTGTAAACATCTTCAGCACTAGGTCTATTTCTATGGCAGACTGGAAGGTTAAATCAGTTCAGAACTGGCTTTCTCTTTTCAAATAAAGTTTGAGTGTTTTGTTTGTTGCTTGCATTCTCAAGTATTTGTAGAAATGGTGAAGAAAAAGAGAGATTAATTGTCACATGGCCGCTACTATTTTATTACCGGTACTTATGACCGCCAGTACTTAACTGAAAATTAATTTCAGAAAACTGAAATAACTGAATGTTTCATCTTATTGCTGGCAGCTGTGAGTTTTGGGCTGTGCGATATGGTGATGCATATTGTAGGATGATAGGAAATTTCTACTGATGGATATTTTCTTATACAGTGGAGCCTTGGATTGTGAGTAAATTGGTCTGCGAGTGTTTTGCAAGACGAGCAAGAAATGCTAATAAATTTTGACTTGATGAACGAGCGAGGTCTTGCAATACGAGTAGTATGCATGCGCTTCATCTGCCGATCCTCACTTCTCTCTCTCACTCACTGCAGGATTGTGGCTCACTCGTATAGTCAACATTCGCGCTAGCATACACTGTTAATGTGTGTGCAAAAATGGCCCCCAGGGAGATATTTAAAATGTGGGAAAGAGTGTAAAACTTTGTAGAAAGGCACCACCCGAATAAGGCTGTAGCAGTGCGAGTGATGAATGTCGCATTTCCGCCAAATCCCCAAAAGGAGAGAAAAGCAGCGATCGTTGGATAGTTTCCTTGTTAAAGTCGCATGAAAAGAAAAAGAGCCCAGAGAGCAGACAGACCGCAGTGATTCTGTGAGTTGTAGTGAAAGTCATCCTACACAATAATCCTCCTCCTCTCTCCTCCTCTCTCGTCTCCCTCACACCAGCCACCAGTCTTTTTAAAGGTAAAGTGCAGGTTAGTTTTATGCATTTTTACTTTATATTTTGTATTAATCACTTTTATATAAATGTTTGTGGGTTGTGAAACAAATTATCTCAGTTTGCATGATTTCTTATTGGGAAATTTGCTTTGATATACGAGTGTTTTGGATTACAAGCACGTCTCTGTAATGAATTATGCTCACAATCCAAGGTTCCACTGTATCTTCTATATTGCCAGTGTTGCACAAACCACTTTTTGGCAGCTGATTTATGTCACCAGCTTCAGATGTAAAAGCTACTAGTGGTGTTCTGTAATAAAAACAAAAACGTGTAATGCAGCATGGCACAGAGCAAAACTTCCTGCAATACTCAGAACAATGACACAGAACAGGCGTCATGAACGCACGCAATTATTTTGCATTAATAATTAGCAATTTTAGAGAAAATAAATACTTATTATAAGTAAGCTTAGTATACGTAATATAAACAGTTAAAATAAATATATTGTAATATAAGATTTTGTCCATACTGGCCAGACCTACTTCAAACTATTGGTTACAAATTATACCTTGTTAAAAAAGAACTACCCTAATATTATCGTCAGTCTCTGATCATTCATTTATTCTTTCATTCATTTCATTTTGAGTTGTGATTTTAGCCAAAACAGTGTCTCTAATCGCAAAATTATACCAATACAACCAAGCACATCATTGGGATTGAACAGATGTGTTCAAAAGAGATACAGATACAGCTCCAGCTTCCCTGGGACCCTGACGGATACGCAGCACAGATACCAAATGGATGGATGGAAGATAAGATAAGGAGACATACTATTTTTTTTTTAAAGCTTTCCAGAAATATTAACAGGGCATGCTCACTGTGATTCAAGTGAGAGGTTTTCACTTTCAATATAGCACAAGCAAGCTTGCAGGAAAAAGAAAGACCACATTTGCTAGCATGAACACACCGTAGTTGGTGATGTTAGTGGTATTGGTGCAGCGAAAGGCCTGGGTTTACAGACAATAGTGACTGTGCTGGCATTTCTACCTTTTATTCAGGGTGTTTTTTTCAGGGTTTTCAGAGGCATGGTGGTAGCTTTCAAATTACCTGGGGAAGAAATGCAAGAAAAAATGCCCTTCTGCATACAGATATAAGGGGCACTAAAGAGATACAGGTACATATATAGATCAGACATGAACACATTACACCCCTACTATTTACTAGTCAATGCTAGAGAACATAACTGTTTAGTGTTGTATATAGCCTCTAGCATATTTACACTATGAAAGATATCTGCATTACAGTTGTACAATAAAAGCTTTCTAGATGACTAATAGCAGCCAGGAGAGACACTTCCTTGTCCTGACGTGAGATGTTGGTTAGATATACCTAGCGGTTACCAAACAACGTTCAAAATCTCAAAATTGCTGTCCTGCTCTGTGGAGGCAACTGTTACCACTTTTGATCTGTTGTTTTGTTTTATTTATTTAACTTCGCCCATCAATTTATAGGCTGGTGCACCACAACAGCTTTACCGATTACTGGACTAAGAGATGTGTACACTACGTGAGCAATCGCAGACGATGCCCGACAAAGCACAGCTGATCCCCATATCCTGCTTTCTCACAAAAATAAATACCAGAGCTGTCTGTTATGTGACTTTGTCAACCTGACTGACTGCCTGTGTTGGGTAGTTCTGCACTATTACTGTAAGTATTGTAACAAAACGAGAAATAAGAGAAAAATGTTGAGGGACGACTGATTGCGGGCTGTGGGCAGTAGAGATTGTCTGTTCTGCGAAGCGAACTGGAGGTATCGTGCAAAGAAACCTATAGCTTTTAACTGTGTTTTTTATAGTAGCGTCCTCTTAGATTCTCATTCACTGTTGTTCAGTATTGTTCTTGCTACTTGTTGCACAGGTGCTCACAAGAAATGAGTCATTCTGTCAGAATTCTTACTAAGAACAGCAGTGTTGTATATAGCGTCTAGCGTATTTACACTAGGTGATATATCTGCATTAGAATTGTACCAGAAAATCAGCCAGATGATAAGACATGACTACACTGGTATTGATTTTATGAACATTCACCTGTCAGTCATATAAATTGCAGACACTGATGTACATGGATTGTTGTTTGTTGGGGGTTGCCACAGATGGCGGATGTGGGTGACTAGCCTGGTATGTGACTGATGTCTTATGTTGCTGTGCCAACTCTGACAGGAAGTTCACAGCGAGAGCCGAGGGAGTATAAGAGACCATAATATATAAAAGAAATACTCGAAGAAAAACACACCAGGACTGAACTACATTACATCCTCCCACTCTTTGTTATTTTATCTTCCACACTCATTTCAATTCCATCCTGCTACTTCAAGACATCTGGTTCTCTTGTTTTAGGTCCCAACTTTTTTTTTATTTTCTGCTTCACACTCACTGAGGAATCTCTTGGATTGTTAGAAAGTTGTTTAGCCTCTGGATGAGCTGCATTTTATTGACCCGTTCTGTGAATCAGGCATACTTAGGAGAAAACATTTGCTTGCTGAAGATGATTTTAATGCTCTATGTGTTTATATTTTTGGTTGTAACATTAAAAGGACAAGAAATTCTTTGAGCCACATGTCTTTAATATTACATTTTATTTCTTATCATCTCTGTGTGTACATCTAGTCTGCTCAAACAATACATTTTAATAGTTTAATTTCCAATTTATGCATCATTGCTGGTACAGACACTGTATTTTCTTTCATCTATTTGTCCCTCAGTGCCTGGAAGTTCATCTCTCAGTGCCAGTCCATCCTACCAAAAGTGGCCCACTGGGCGTTTGCATTCCATGTTCAGCTCCATGCCAGTGCGCCTATTCTTACCCATTTAAAGTGGAAGCTGTTTTGAATCTAACCATTTCCTTCATCCAATTAAACTGCATGTGTGCGAGCTATCCTGGGGGATCTTTTGTAAGGAACCAGCATTATGTGCTCTGAGAGGGAAATTCATGACACTTGCCACCCTATGTTTTTTGCCACTTACGCAATGCCATCCTGTATCCGCTACCTAAAAGATGCCTGCAAGTTTCTGAATCACTCTGATCAGTGGAAGTGAGGAAGGCTATCCATCCCACTAAAAGTACAGGGTTAGTTTTGCTGTGGTGGACATGGCCATGGATGACTATAGCTTTCAAAGTGCTTTTTTTTTTATCATTTCAGACAACATCCTGTAGAGGTGTACGACATAAAACCAAGTCATTGAAAAGTTAAAAATAGCTAAAGAGTACTTAGATCTCCTACTTAACTTTGGAAAAGTTAAAAAATTGGGAGTCGCGCAAAGAAGGGGGAAAAAGGGGGGGGGGTTCATTTTCAGGCTTGAGTTATGCGTATGTATAAAGGTAGCCCTCAAGTTGCAATGGAGATGCATTCCGCTATACCCATCATAAGTGGAAAATATTGTATATTGAATGTCATAGGAGGGCGGCACAGTGGCTGAGTGGTCAGCACTGTCGCCTCACAGCCAGAAGGTCCTGGGTTCGAGCCCCAGGTTCGGCACAGGCGCCTTTCTGTGTGGAGTTTGCATGTTCTCCCCGTGTTCGTGTGGGTTTCCTCCGGGTACTCCGGTTTCCTCCCACAGTCCAAAGACATGCACAGTGGGGATTAGGCTGATTGGCTGCTCGAAAGTGCCCGTAGGTGTGAATGGTTGTCTGTCTCTGTGTGTCGACCTGCCCAGGGTGTGTCCCGCCTGTCAGCTGGGATCGGCGCCAGCTTCCCCCTGCGACCCTGACCAGGATTAACCGGTAGAAGACGAATAAAGACGAATGCCGTAGCTTGGCGTAGCTTAGCCATCTTAGCTTAGCTTAGCCTAGCCTACCTAGTCGCCTGTAGGAGACATGCTGGGGCATTTAGAAGACATGCTTTTGAATTACACTCGAAGCACACAAAAAAAAAAATCCACTCGGTAATGCACTGTACAATACACTGATACACAAGTTAACTCTGCGAGTTGCGGGACAGTAGGAGACATCACGCAAGGCGAGTGACGTGTACTTCCAGGCATCGTCCACGTACTTCAGCATGTCGTGCACATACTTCCGGGCACCATTCGCGTACTTCCGGCTGTTGTCCGGGTATTTCCAGGTGTTGCCCAAACATATTGTATGTCATACACTGTTACGCTGGCCTGCCAGCGATGCCTGCTTAAATATTTTCAAAATATTGTACAATTTTTAGCCCATCACAATCGTCATTGTAACATTGAAAAATCGTAAGTCGGCCGTCGTAACTAGGGGAGCACCTGTATTTAATACCAAGATTGTAGACATCTGTATTTATGGATCATAACCATAACCACAGACTTAAGCACAGTTAGATGTCAGCACAATACAACATGATGAGATATATGTTTTGGGCTGGAAATACCAGCAAAAACATGAGTATAACTTTTTAAAGAGTGAAGAGACATCTGAATCATCTCAAATTATGAACATTTACTTAAGGTTAAGTGGACAGACATTTGCTTGGTCAGCATATATTTAAAAGAATTAACAAACTAATTGCCATTATTTAGTGAATTTTTATTTCATGTGAAATAAAATGTTTTCTCAGACTTAAGGGTTTAAGTCTGCTTTTGTTTTAATTGTGTTTAAAGGTGGTGGTCTGGCTGCTTTTAAAAAACCCTGAATCCAAAACTGAAGAAAAATCTGGTAGGGACTTGATGTGAGAACTACATGCTGCTAATTTGTATAATCTGAAGATTGTCTTAATAACTAGATACGTAACTCAACTCTGAATGAAAGGAACTTTCCTTGCACTTTTGTATGTAAGTCACCAACGCTGAATATGAAGTTATACATTTAAATGCAATTAATTTGAGTTTTTAAATTAAAAATGGTTTAGGATATAATTACTTTAACCATTATAATTATCAGAGTAATTAATTTATTATAATTGCTCTGTCTGTGTTTATTTAAATTCACTTAACAAATTCACTTAAAATCCATCAATGCTGAATTCTTTAATAAGATGTGAACAGATACTCTTTGATGAAAACAGCTCTGTTCACATGTTTGTGCTCTCAAACCTTCAATCTATGTACATTATACAATAATTTCTGCTTTCTGCCTTATCACGTCATTCTCTAGCAGAACATCTGTGTTTAGACTGTTGCTATGTACATACTCATCATCATTGCCTTAAAGGTTTCCTTACCGAAATGTTTTTTTCCTGTTGCCTGGAATTTCTACTGATCATTTTTCTGAGAACCATTGTTCGAATACCCCACCCGTTTTACTATGGAGGGCACAGTTTGGCTGTAGATTTGCCATTTTGTAATCATGCATAAAAGCATTATGGGGAAGGCCTAAGACACTCAAACAGTGTATCTGCCCTCATATAGAATCCATAAAGCAGTGTGCTGTCGGTAAAAAACAGGCAAAAGGTAGAAATAGCAAATAGGTACAAAAATCATCGCTCTCTCTCTCTCTCTCTCTCTCTCTCTCTCTCTCTCACCTGCCCTGTGAGTACATGCAGTCACGTCCTGATGACTCGAAGCCATCTGGGTTCATTGAGGGCAGGATGTGTATACGCGTGGTGTTCAACAGCTTCGTCACAAAAGGGTCGCTCATATAGTTGTGGGTCAGGTAATCGATCAGCTGGAGCAGCAACACTCTTCCCACAACCTACACACATGCACATTCAGAGAAAAAGCACAGATGTACAAAAAAAACCTGCTGTTTGCTAAGCCTTATGTCTTGATAGGACACAAATTGAAGACAGAGCAGGTTGTATGAAGGATATACAGTGTATTTAGAAAGTATTCAGACCCCTTTCAATTTTTTCCATTTGTAATGTTGCAGCCTTATGCTAAAATCATTCAAATGAATTTTTCCCTCATTAATCTACACTCAGCACTCCATAATGACGGCACAAACACAGAATTATAGAATTCCTTGCTAATGTATTAAAAAAGAAAAAGTGAAATATCACGTGGACGTAAGTATTCAGACCTTTGCTGTGACACTGACATATTTAACTC
>JAQLOM010173992.1:0-11051 GCA_030068315.1 Chrysichthys thysi | reverse complement strand
ACCTGCCCAGGGCGTATCCCGCCTCTCACCCGATGTCAGCTGGGATTGGCACCAGCTTCCCCCCGCGACCCTGAACAAGATTAAGCGGCAGACGACGAATAAAGAATAAAATTTTGTGGGTGCGGCGTATATTCCGATGCGATCTGTAGTCCGGAAAATACGGTAATCGCAATACATGAGAACTGCCACCATATCCCTCCACCACCGTCCATCTACGCCAGCGACTACGTATCCACCATAAAGGTAATGTGCATTAAAATCATCTGTTTATTTCATTTAGTTTTTTTATAATTAAGGTTATTTTACACACATAAACCCATAATACACTTTAAAAAACATGTTTTGAGGGCTGAAACACGTCAGTTGTATTTACATTAATTTCAAAGGTAAAAACTGATTCGGGTCACGAACAAATCAGGTCACGAACCAAGTCTCGGAACGAATTAAGATCATGAGCCGAGGGTCCACTGTATTTACTGATATCAGCTCCATGATGGTTGGCTAACTAGCAAGGATTCCCATTACTCGTTAGTTGAGTTTGTGTTATAAGAGCATTTAGCTTTCAGGAACACAAAGCACTATTTTGTACGAATTCAAATAGTGCATCAAATATTTGTGGGAGTTTGTCCTTGAAATACATTTCCAGTAAAGGGCTCCGAGGCAGAAAAAAAGTTTGAGAACCTTTTGCTCAGCTGATGCTAGATGTGTATGTTATTAGATTTCAGTCATAGCTTCATTTCGTTTGGCTCTCAGCATTGTACCCTGAGGATCTTTTAACTATAAATGGACAAAGTAAATGTACTACAGTATAATGCTGCCCAGAATGTGTGATTACACACAAACGCACACTCAAGTTACGTTGCTGTAGCATAAATTACCTTTTAAAATGTCTGATATTGCTATATATTATACATCATCAAACACATGGATCTTTTACCTATTGTGTGTCTGGCAGACATGGCATGCACAGTAATTTACATCTTTAGAGACTGGAAATTACCCATGTTTGGATATAAGCATACTCACGTGCTTAGTTAAAACCAATGTGAATAACAAAGTATAGCTATTTAATATAGCAAACATGGCCAAGTTCATGTATTACCGATATTTAGCATGAAATATTGATACCACTCAAAAACTTAACTTAAACCATAAATTAAGTTAAGACTATTCCATCATTCCATTACCTGTTTGACCTTACTGGTCCTGACACTGACAAAGTGATTAATGCTATTGGTTCACTAAATGTAGTTAGCTTTAAATGGCACAATTTATTTTCATTCTGTGCTAAAAGCACCCAGATCATGTGGCTGGGTCATTAAAACACAGAGATGCCTAATATATCAATAGTAATTTTTTTAAAGCCATGGCTGGCATTACGTAAAACGGTATTTTTTGTTTGTTTGTGTATTTTTTAACCTTTTTTCCCTGTAAAGTTTATAACCTTGAACATAACTGGCGAAATGAATGACATTTCTTTTGTATTGTGCATTCCACGTCTATTCACATTTGCAGTAAATAGGACACTTCTTGGGTAAATGTGTGCTAAATACACACCTAACACACACTTCTTTGCTTACATTTTTTGCACATTATACAAAAGTATCTGATCAACAGTATTTGTTATTCCATCTAAACAAATATCTTTAAATGCTGGATCCTCAAAAGATTTTTCTTTACACTTTCCAAATACTGTATACAGCACATACGACTCCCTCCAACCAGTAATTTAAAGGCTTGTAATACAATCATACCTACAAATGTACAAAACAAATCACTGTACACTGGTTGAAAATTTTTCCGGGCTTCATGTCTAAATAGCAATTGGTGGCTTGTTATAGTAGGTTGCCCCTTGTAAGTTGCATAGCTGGTTTAGATAACACTCATACTGACAAAATGATACCTAAAAAAAGAACTTATGGTTAGAATTTTATGTTAAAAGTCTGGTGTAATGACAGTCTATACAGGAATGCACGATATGTAAGGAATAAAACCCCACAGGTGTACTGTTACAGGAAAATAATCAATGACACTTGCATCACAGGCTAGTGTGATGCAACTCAGTGCAAAGCAGTATAACTGTTACCACCCAGAAGTTGATTATTTTTGGATAACAGCATGCCTCATTATGTTTATTCTACTTACACATTTGCATAACAGCATGTTCTGTATAACAGCATACCAGCGTGCCTCGTCATGTTTATTCCTCTGGCAAATTCCTCTTATTGATTTGCCAACAATTTCAATGACACATTATATGATTTATCCATATAATCCACAAATCAGGTATAACTTACATTACGGTATAGCAACTATAAACAGTCATTCCCTTACTTGGCTCTCATTGTTTCTGTCTTGAAGTTAAGACAAAAATTTTTTGCCATGTTAATGACAAACTAGAAACGGTTAATTCCTTTGTCATGAAGACTCTGCATGGCAGAAGTCAAACTAGCCATTACAAAGCACTGACGCTGGTGACTCTATTATAAGCCTTATATATTGGGGCCTATATAAGATGATTACAATACAAGCCTTTGTGTGTGTATAGAAAATAACAACGTATCAGAATAAGCACATTAACCTGTGATTTGCCTTGCAGCAGGCAGTAATGTCAGAACTGCTGTTGTAGAAAATTAATGAATACCTTCTGACCAATCAGATTTCAGAATTCTACACCGGTGTGGCATACGGACAAAAATAATTTCCATAACTGTATCAACAAGCAGCTGCAAATTGCAGTCTAATATGGTACACTGGTGAAGGCTTGATGAGACAATGTTAGAGATTTTATAATAATAATACTAATAATACTACTACTACTACTACTAATAATAATAATAATTCTTCTTATTATGTCTCTACAGAAAGACTCATCTGAATGTATCAGTGTGCTCACAGCACTCCCAATATTTAATGACTCATTAGAGGGCTTCTTGTGTAACATTGCTATTGTAAAGGCCGATAATATTGCAATAATACGAAAATAAATTATGCTGCAGTGCGATATGGGCACTGTGATGTATGAGTGTAGATTATTTAATACATATTTATGCAGTATCCAGCCTGGCCTTAGGATATAAGAAGTCACCAGCACTTGGCTAATGATTAAGCACAAAAGAGGGGAAGCCCCCTTTTAAGAGGCATTGTAAAGAGGTCGAGGGGCGTGGTCAGCTGAAACACTGCGACATGCACTAATCTGCATTCCTCTGCTCTTTGTCCTCACGCCTGCTACAGCCAAGGGCAATAATCCGACTCACTTTCCTACTTCGACTCTTTCACCAGTTTGATTCATTTGAATCGCCAAGAAATACTGGGCAAAATCAAGGCATGCACATTTCTTGATCAGAAATGGGTGAAGATAGAAGTATTACTCATATGCTTAGAACTGCAAGACACAATTTTTCTAAATGAATAACTAGTCAACTATTAAACACAGACTGATCTAGTACTTATACCAGTTCTAAATTCCAATAAAATTATCCAGGTGAATAATGAATTTGACAACTGATATAAGTATGTTAAGGTTTAAGTTTCAGATGCAAGGTGATAATCTCTTTCACACCTTATCACAAATCAGCAACAAATCTAAAAACACAACAACAGAACAGGAAACACGGTAGCAAAACCAGAAACACAAGAGTAAAACCAAAATTATGGCATACGTGTTGGTGCCAAATTAACTAAATTTTTCTTTAACAGCTGATCTGGAATTTTCACAAACATTTGTTTACTCAGAATTGTGCAATAAGGTAAAAGCATCCAGTGAGGGGTACATTTGTGGATGGAAATGACTTGTTGATGAGACAGGTCTATGGAGAATGGCCAGACTGGTTCCAGTTGATACAAAGGATACAGTAAGTTAAATAACTACTCTGGACAACTGTGATGAGCAGAAAAGCATCTCAGAAAGCACAGCATGTTGAACCTCGAGGCAGATGGATTACAACAGCAGAACTGTTGAGAGACTGCAGTGGGCACAGGCTCACCATACTGGACAGGTGAAAACCGGAAAAACATAGCCTGCTCTGGTGAATCTCGATTTCTGCTGAGGCACACAGATGGCAGGGTCAGAATTTGGTGCCAACAGTTTGAATCCAAGGACCCAACCTGCCTTGTGTCAACAGTCCTTGTGGAGGTGGTATAATGGTGGGGCGAATGTTTTTTTGGTCCATTAATACAGTCAGGCATTGTTTGAATGCCAGAGCCTATTTGAATATTGTTGCTCACCATGTGCATCCCTTTATGGCCACAAGTCACCAATCTTCTAATGATTACTTCCAGCGTAAAAATGTACCATGTCATGAAGCAAAACCTAGCATTAGCAAAATTTAGAAACTATACACAGCTTCATGAACATGACAATTAGTTCAGTGTTCTTCAGTGACCTTCCCAGTCACCACATCTGAATCCAATCAAACACCTATGGGATGTTGTAGAGGGAGATTTACAGAATTAATGTTCTCCTGAAAGATCTGCAGGAATTGCGTGATGCAGTTGTCAATGTGGAATCTCGAAGGAATGTTTCTTATATTTTGTGAAATTCATGCCAAGAAGAATTGAAGCTGTTTTGACAGCAAAAGGAGGCCCTACCCAGTATTAGTATAGTGTTTCTAATAAACTGCTCAGTGAGTGTATGTTTGTTTAAATCTAAGATGCATGTATGAATAATATACATATGATTGTAAATGTATGCTTTTTATCTTTTAAAGGCTTTTCCCCCAAATAAATGACTTGGTCTGATTGAAATTCATTCATTTATTCATTCATTCTTCAATATCTGCGTTCCTGGTCAGGGTTGCAGTGGATCTGGAGCTTATTCAGAGAACACTGGTTGCATAGAGGGAGAATTCACCTCATATGGGATGCCAGTCCATTACCGGGCACCATGCATAAACACACACACACACACACACACACTTTTACACCTTCAGCCAATTTAGCATTGCTAGTTCGCCTGCATGTTTTAGGGAGGTGTGAAGAAAACCAGAGAACCCAGATGAAACTCATGTGGACACGGTAAGGACAAACCTGTCATGTATAAACCTACTTAAAAGTATTCTTTAGGCCACAGGTTCCCAACTCTGGTCATGGAAAATCTCCTACGCTGCACATTTTATTACCTTCCCAGCTCCCAACACGCCTGTTTTAACCAATCAGCCAATGAACAACATTTCTGAACGGAAGTGGGAGTGATAGAGAAAGGAAACCCACTATAATGTGCAGGATAGGGGGTCTTCCAGGATCTAAGGCATAAAACTCCTGGATGTTTAACTGAACTCACTGAGTCACTCACTTTCTACCGCTTAATCCTGTTTAGGGTCACGGAGGGAAGCTGGAGCCAATCCCAACTGACTTCGGGTAAGAGGTACACCCTGGGCAGGTCGCCAGTCCACCACAGGGCGAACACACATAGGACAATTTAGAGTAATGGAAGGAAACCAGAGTACCCTGAGGAAACCCACGTGGACACAAGGAGAATATGCAAACTGCACACGGAAAGGCGCCCAGGTCGAGACCAGGGATCGAACGCAGGACCTTCTTGCAGTGAGGTGACAGTGCTAACCACCACACCGCTGTGCCACCCTCTAATGTACTATATATACAGTCGATCCTCTCATCTACAGACACCACATTAACGGATATCAGATGCAACGGAAAAAAATCCGCTGGTCTGATTACATAATCCATAAACCAGAATGTCCAGTGTGAAAGTTTAAAAATCCCGGGTGTTGCGATCTGACTCCTGTAGTTCAGCAATTGGCCACTAGGTGGCATGCGTGCTACTAGTTGTTTACAAGCGTCGGTTGAGCTGTGGTCATTGTGAAGCTATACTGTTTTTTCGCCGATTATTGGGCTTTTTTTTTTTTTGCAATATATTTTTATTGGTTTTCCTGTCAAGTTGGTACAACACCAATGATGATGCACAGAACATTTTACAAATAGCAACATGAAATCCGAATTAAACTTATATGACCCAAGGAAACAGAACCTATTGAAACGCAGTGTTTAAATACTGGGTCAAATTTTAAACTTAGGTGGGCTATTATTGGGCATTTTTCACTGTTTTTCTGCCCAGTGCCATCATTATACCACCCAAAGATAAGTCTAATCGTACAAGAAAGCATATCAATCTTAGTACTGGCCAGAAATTCGAGCTCATTGAGAAGTCTAGGGTTTCTGACTGGGAGTACGGCGTGAACACACGTCAGGGAAATGACATTTATTTATCATGGTATTTCCATATTGATTTACATCAGTATTTACCTCCTTACCTATTTATGTTGGTCGTTATCCTGCTTGTCATGTGTACAGTACTTGGGTAGCACTTTTATGGACCTAAGTGGTGTTTCCCCTTGTATTTTCACTATTTCACCCCCCCCCCCACCATCCCCACACCCACCCTTCCCATCAACGGACTACCTCCCCCATTAGTCCGTTAATGAGAGCCCCGACTGTACTCTGTATACTATATCAGGTACTCCAGAACCAGCGATGGGAACCTGGGCTTTTCAGGCTATTAATCAGGCCCAGCAGCCGTCATACATTTTCAGCGTGAAGTCATAGCACGTACAGAATATCGCTTGATGTCTGCACGACGGCGTCCAAAGTCTGTTCAGTGCAGCTGGTCATTCACGCGCCGTGACCGCGTGCACAGAGCCCTCACTCGGGGGGGCGCGCGCTAGTCCAAAAAGTAGCAAAAATAATACAGCACTAATTCCGCCTTGGTGTAACCGCGACTCAGAAGACATGGCAGGGATGCTCTGCTTGTGTGTTTGAGTGAGAAGTGTGTGTGTGTGTGTGTGTGTGTGTGCGCGCGCCCGCCCGCCCGCGCCCCCTACTCTCCCTGCGCGCTGTCCTCGTGCTCGTGTGTGAATCTCAGCTCCTCTACAGCGTGCACCGCGGCGTCTCACCGTCGAGCTCAGACTCGGAGGCGACACCGTGTGCACCGAACGCACCATGGAGTAGTTCTTGCGTGCTTTTCTTTGATGGATTGTGCATCCTGGTTGGAGTGGAAGGAGACAGCAATAGCGCGGTAAGTTGAGATGAGATGAGGCGCGAGCTCGGAGGGACGGAACGGTTCGCTGTTGTGGTGCGTGCAACCTGCCATTGTGCGTCGCGTGCCACATCGAATTTCCGTGTTAAGACAATCGGGAGACTTGTTGTGCACGAGACCGCATCATGTAGCATTTAGATGGGGCCAAGGATCACAAGGCAGGGTCTCAAAGTAATGTGGTTTAAGGGAAGAATTGCATGTTAAGAGACAAGCGTGTTTTTCCCAGGGAGCACCCCCCCCCCCGTGTGACTAGGGAAGATCTACACACACACACACACACGCACCTGTCTCCATAGCGTGCAAGATTTCACTCTGAGTTTTATTCATCACCTGAAATGTTGTGTATTATTCACTTATTTCATCTGATTTCTTGTCCCCCCCCATCCTTAGACCATGCACAGAAGGTTAAATCTCCCATTCTAGGGAGTTCCTTGGTGTGGCCCAGTGAGGAAATCCTTAAACGTCTCCAAAACGTCAAGAACCAGATAATGCAGGGTTTCCTTTACATAAAAAAAGGTTCCAAATCAAATCTCTACAATGCTAGGATTGTGGATCAAGCTAAAGAAGCCACCTATCCCCCAAAGAGAGTCATTAAACCGCGCAGTTTGATTACAGGATGTAGATGTTCCGCTTGTGTCATTAAAAAAAACAAAAACATTTTTACATTAAAACATTCAGCATTTATTCATTTTCGGTGACTGTATTTGTCCGGGTCGCGGTGCATCCCGCCAGAACCTGTCCACACCCTGGGAACATTGAGCATGACTTTAAATGGGACACCAGTTCACCACAGGGAACTATGCATACACAGATTCACTCCTATAGGGCAGTTTGGTGTATCGAGGTGTAAGGGAACTGGAGAATCCAAAAGAAACCTGGGTAGACTCAAGGAGAACATGGGAAACTCACCAGACAGGCAGATGGAGACAGTAACCTGAGCTCAGGATCAAACCCGGGACCCTGAAACTGTGAGGTGGTTCATGCTGTCTGCTACCACGTTATACTAACTTTAAATAAAATAATAAAAAAAAATCCAATCCTAATTTACAAGTACATACTCTTTAAAAGTACTCTTGTATGTTTGTTTATTAATGAATTGCTTGCTCCCGGTTTAAGTCTTTTAAAGGGGCTTTGTCACGCATGATGCTTAACAGTCATGCTTTAAGGAGGAATAGTGTTGTTGTTTACTTTTTCTTTTGTATTACACTTGATGAAGTAGTGGTGGGTACTGTGTGATTATGATTAGTTCTCGGTAGGTTTTTGGAAACACCCAGTTGTTAGAATTGTTTGAGAAGAGGTTTGATGAAGCTAATAACTGGTTAGTGGGTATAGTCTGTCTTGTGAGTGTTTCCTTCATCATTCAGAGGACGTTGCACTAGCTAATGCACCAATCTCATTTTTCCTCTTTTCAATATTATCCCAGTATCAGAGAACCAGGGATTGGCTGATTATCTGTTACTGTCATCCTCTTAGCTACAGAAGCTTGCAGACACTTGGCACAGTTACTTGGCACAAGTTTTGAAAAACATCATGAACGTGTGGCTGGTGTGCGCTTAAGAAAATGTTCTTCCTCTGTTCATGTGCATGATTTGGTCAGGTGTTCACCACATTGTGATGGATTGAAAGATAAGACCAACCTAAGCCAATACCAGTCCAGTGTTTCTGCCCAGTATCAGCCCCAACACTCATGCTCCTTATCGGATCATAAATTCTTATAAGCCCAGAAGCATTCTCAAGCCTTGCAGTACTGTTTTCGCACTGATGGTTCTGGTAGCTGTCTCAATCCCTGAAGATTAAACAGGGCCAAGCTTACCTGAATGTCCCTAGTTGGCTATTAAGGTACTCTGAGACATACTTGACCATCTGACTTTGTAAGGCATCTGTTCTGTTTTGGATTTGGTTTTAATTTGGAACCAAGTTTTGGTTCCCAGTGTTGTGTACAGTGCAGCGATGTTCTGTGGATCATGTGACACCCATGAAGCAGAGAGGGGTTAAGGGCCTTGATCAAGGGCCCAGCAGTGGCAGCTTGCAGGCCAGGCCTGGACCACATTCTGGTCAGTAGACTGGTGTTTCTAAGTTCTGTAAATCTTGTTAAGACAAAAATATTGGGAAAAAAAAGCTTTTTTAATCTCGTGAAAATAGTATATTATATTTTCCTACTTCTGTAAATTGAATAGAAATAAAAATGCTTCCGATTACCTTTTAATACTTGAATGCTTCCAAGGCAAGCAGTGTTTCATTTGTTAAGAGATTTCACCATGTGTACATGAAACAATGTTAAAGCCTAAATTCATATAGCTATACGTGGACTAAACAATAAATAAATAAATAAAACCAGAAAAATCTTTCCAGTTGCAGAAAAATCAGCATTGTGGGAGTAAAAACATTAAAAAAAAAAAAAAAAAGGTACTGTGTGTTGAAGGTCAGTTATTTTTTTTTCCATTCATTTTTTAATATTCTAGTGCTGATTACACATTTGGGTTTTCTACTCTTAAACACCGCTGGCTGTTATCCAGGTTTTCAGAGCGTAAATGTCCAAGGTGTCTGATCTTGAACAGGTTTAATCCTTGGATCTGAAAGACAAATGTCTAGATTTGGTTAATCTCGGTTTATTTTATCAGGCTACCTCTCAAATCCTGCTTTCTAGAGCAGACCCCTGGAGATTTATGTCCTCCACTGTTTTGCTGTTTTCCTGCTCAGAGCACACCCATTATAACCCAATCTAGCTCCAGCCTGAATCTAACACCCTTGCTTCAACAAATCCAGTAGATTGATGATCTAGATTGAGGATAGTGAAATGATGAAAGACTGGTAGGTTCAAACAATTCAGATTAGAAACCCTGGCTTTTGTAATGGTGTCATGCCTTAGTGACCAACACAAAGATCAGCCATTGTCCAGAATTTTGTTATTAACCTAAATGCATGAGCATACTGAATAACCACATATTGAATCTGATGTGTTCATGTAGGGTTCTTTCAAAAGTCTTCATGCTTGGCTTGGTGGACACTGGTTTTCTGATTCCAGATATAACTCTTCACAGAGGCCCAGCTGTGTATATCAAGAGTTCAGCACAGTTCGTTAATTGTTCCTTGTCAAACGCACCTGCTGGTGCTAATCTGCTAATGATCAAGTTTCTTAACCATGTTCATGAAGGGATACCACCAAGCTTTTGAACCATGTGGAGCGGATCACTTCAGGATGAAACGTGAACCTGTGGTCAGCCATATGCCATGTGTCAGTTTGGTATTGACTGGCTTATGAATGAGAGGTTTTTTTGCAGGTTTGTGTATGTTTTGTTCCTAGCTGATATAGAGGTGTCTTTCTTTATCCAACTTTTGGTGTAGCTAAATGCTTCTTATGATATAACTGCTAATTCTTTGACAAGTGGCAATCAGTGAGTGCTTACGTTTAATGTGACTGCACGGGGATGTTTCACTGTTAGCGTGACTCCACTCATCTGTGTTCGCCATGTGAAATTCCAGTTCTAGCGGTAGTTCCAAATAGTTACGACAGTAGAGTTAACGACATCATTTGTGTAAACGGCAAACTATACATTTTTAGAATTTTTGGCTTAAAATATGAACGCTTGTCAGAGGCACATGAAAAGGTTTTCATGACAGTTTCATAGGGCACACCTTTAACAGGGATATACAAATCAATGTGAGCTAGCTAGTCAACTAGCTGACATGCTCCAAAGTGAACGTAGCTTCTTTGGGATACGCGTCCACTACAGGAGCAAAAATAAACAGAACGTTTGGCCATGATCTGTCTAACATGTCTCTTACCAAAGATTCTAAAGCACTACGTGCTAAGATAGCTTACTGGCCGGAAAATATGTTGATAATCAGGAAGTCCGGAAGATCGACGCCATGGGCGCCATTTTAGTAGGCCGCCCTCTCGTCACAGAGGCCGGATACCTTGGGAAACATGTGGCATTTTTCTGAAATCGTCTTGTTGTTTCTTGTTTTGATGGATTAGCCTTGTTTGTATTATGAT
>JAQLOM010173975.1:0-11051 GCA_030068315.1 Chrysichthys thysi | reverse complement strand
GTGTGTGTGTGTGTGTGTGTGTGTGTGTGTGTGTGTGTGTGTGTGTGTGTGTGTGTGTGTGTGTGTGTGTGATGGAGGGTGTAAAAGAAGATTTAAACATGTCAGTTCAAAGACACGTCTCAGAATCCTGCGTAGCTATATAGCATTCAGAAGCTCATCCTCCCGACAACACCCTTCTCTTTCTTTTTCATCTTCACTCCAGCATTTTCCCCCTTATCCTCTATTCATCTCTCTCTTTCTCTCTCTCTCTCTCTCTCTCTCTCTCTCTCTCTCTCTCTCTCTCTCTCTCTCTCTCTCTCTCTCTTTATTCTCTTTCTTGCACTATTTAGCATTTTCCCTTTCTCTCTTCCTGTTTCTTCCCTTCTATTCTGAATTTCGATAGGCTTTCCTTAATAGAATAATGCATGAATAGGAATTTTGGAAGAGAGCTGATGTCAAGCCGTATCAAAGGGAATCTTCTGCCTTGAAAATATCAACGTTCTCTCTTTGTCCTAGATGTGTTTTGTGCACGCTGCACAAAATTAAAACCCGAATCTCATCAGCCCACACTTGCGCTGTCAATCCTTGCTATTACATCCCATTACACACACCCTCTCGCCCCACTCTGTGTGCTGCTTGCTCACCCCCCGGAGCTGAGGATGGGTTTGTGTCATGACCTAAGCGGCTCCTTTCAGACACACACTGCAGTAATAAAGCGTCATGCTGTAATAAGATTACACGAGCGCTTTGTGAGCTGATCACTGCTGTAGTGCTTGCTGTCTGAGGGCTTATGGGACACAATCTGCTTTCTCAGTTCAATAGACAGCACAGTGTTTATCCCACAGGGATACGTGACTGTTAAAGTTGTCCTGGCTTTAATGGCCGTTATAAAAACTTAGTTTACAAAAGTAAAATCAACTGTGCTGCCATAGGAACTATCTATTATTGGTTATAACTGTACTACTACAGGAACCTTGTCATGTGACTAATGCTCACACTTGCACCACTCGATCTCTCAGTGGATCGGGGAAAATCGCATCACGAACATGAACACACAGCCCAGCAGTCTAACAGTCTACCCCCTTCCGCATACTTGAGCTCACATATGCCCATAGTTAGCCGGTGTTGGCCTGATTGAAGTGAGAAAGTAATGGTGTCTCGAGACCCAGAGAGAGCACGGCCAAGTTTGCTGTCTTGGTATTCCCAGCCTTGGGTCGCAGAGGCAATCCTGGGATTGTTAGAAAAAATCACAAGGATACTTAAAGCACTCGTCATGTTCACGAATGTGGCTTTTATTTGTCTTGCAACCTTCATATCTTCAGAGATGTGTGAGTTAGGAATAGAAATTTTGAGCAAACGCTCTAGTTTCTATTTAATTAGCCTTACTGTGTGAGATTCTGATATAGAGGTAAATCAGTGTTAAAAAATGAGTTGTTTAATTGTGTCTAGTGTGTGTGTGTGTGTGTGTGTGTGTTTAACAGGGCCTTTCTTTGGCCTGGAGTTATGATGCGGGTGTGTTCCCTGCTGCTCGGCTTGGCCAGGCGTAACACTCTGAAAGCGCTTATAGCCAGCCCTCCTCTGTCTGCCCGGTCTCCGGAGACCAGTGGCTGTTAATTATCGAGCAGTGAAAAGGGGTGGTTGTATTAAACACGCGCTGGTCTTTCTTTCACTCGAGTGTCATTCGGAAAATACCGGCATTGACACAGGCTTTATTGCTTTACCTCTCTCAATGAGCTAAGGGAATATGGAGTCTTTTCACATTGTCCCTCTGCTCCAGATGTCTCTTCCAGGCAAATTTAGAAACAATGGACTAAAGGATGTGGAATGAAATAGGTAGTGAAAACAAAGTGGGAAATAAATGAGGAGCAGAGGTGAGGGTGAAAAGGAGAGGTGGCCAGAGAAAATTGTCGTTTCGAAGAGAAGTGTTTAGAGACGAGGAGATTCCCAAATGCCCCAAAATCAGCAGTAGGTATCTGAGGTAGTCAGGCTGCCTGCAGGGTACCGAAGTAACGAGGCACAAAGAGTTGACTGTGGATGTAGGAATCAGATCAGGTCTTCCATCCCTCATAGCTTCACATTTTTTCAGCGTGGTCCATCCAAAGTATCCAAAGTAAAGTAAAATTACAGCTGAGGTAAATGCTATGTTAGTGCTTTCCATACTCCCCTGTGTACCTTTCTTACATTTAGAGAATAAAATCTCTGTCCACTCGGGTGCAGGTCACACTCGGACCAAGTACAACCCCGACTCAAGCCACAGCTGAAAGGGTTAGCGGCAGGAAACGCAAAAATGAAGAATTGAATAACAGACACGTTTTTAGAGTAGGAGGCAAGAAAATGCATGACAAGAGCATGCGAACACACATGAACACAGAGACTTTAAACACACAATCTAACGAGGGAAAAGCAAGATACAGGTAAACACAATAAGTGAATGGACCAGTGACAAAACAGAAGTTGTCTGAAAATGGGTGTGTTTGAAATGTAAGAAATACTGCCTCCTCTAGCTGTATTCAGAAACAGGATGGTATTGCGTCATGCAGACATCCAAATTAAATGTTTAGTATTGTGCAGTACCAATATCTGGACAATAACCTCCATGCATTCTTCACTTTTTCGCATATCCTTAAATCCTGTGCACAGCAGTCAGCATGTAAAAATGATGGAGTAAACACTCTTATTATTATTATGGAGTTAATATAAGTATTATTGTATTCGACCTATTAGTATATTAAAAGGATATTATTTAAATGTGCAATATGATTGTTTCTTGCAATAATTAATTAAGACTACAGTGTCTGCCGTACAATTACAAACACATGCTACCCACACTGACAGCTAACAAGTACAGATAATATGAGTCTTGTTCTGTCTTAGAGACAGAACATGGGTCTAACATGAGTCTTAGAGACAGATTCATTCGTTCAGTTATTTTCAGTAAGCACATATTATACTGCTCAGGGTCGTGGTGGATTCAGTGCCTATCCCAGGAACACTGCGAGTGAGGCAGGATACACGCTGGATGGGTCATCAGGTTCACACCTAGGGGAAATTTAGAGTAGCCAGTCTACCTATTGACATGTACTGACATATTGTTAATGAGAACTGTAGTATATTCTTTAAAACGCCTGGGAAGACTATGACTTCCGGTATGAGGTGTGCGGAGTAGACGTATGCTCGCAGCTCGCTCCCACTGACACTTGTTAATTTACCTTTTCAACTGTGCCCTTGGCTGGGTGATTAGCACTGTCGCCTCACACCGAGAGGGTCCTGGGTTCGAGCCCTGGGTTCGGCATAGGTGCCTTTCTCTGTGGAGTTTACATCTTCTCCCTGTGTTCGCGTGGGTTTTCTCCGGGTACTCCAGTTTTCTCCCACAATCCAAAGACATGCACAGAGGGGATTAGGCTAATTGGCTGCTCTGGATTGAATGTGAGTGTGAATGGTTGTCTGTCTCTGTGTGTCGCCCTGCGGTGGATTGGCGACCCACCCAGGGCGTATCCCGCCTCTCACCCGATGTCAGCTGGGATTGGCGCCAGCTTCCCCTCGTGACCCTGAACAGGATTAAGCAGCAGAAGACGAATTAAGACGAACCGTGCCCTTTCCAGACTTGGTTTAAAAGTCTCAGACGCTTGGCTCTTTTTTAACCCAAGTGCCAAACAATTATCTTTTTTCTCTTCTGTGCATAAGATGTTTTCTTATATGGATTTTTTTCTCCTTGATGATAAATTACTTCCCTCTGTCAGCTTATGCTCCTACAACCCTATTGTGATATCAGACCATGCAACAGTAGTTATGACATCTCTCTCCCTGGTAGATCTCTGTCCTCCAGCTTTATCCAAATGATCAGCAGTTGCATTGACACTTTTATTTTTACCAGTATCACTCCAGATGTATAATCTGGTAATCTGGGAGACATGCAAAGCCTACCTGCGAGGAGAAATCATATCTTATTCTGCTTAGCAGAATAAGATAAATAGTGCAAAGAGTACCTGTCTTGCAAGGGAGATTTCTGAGCTGCAGTCAAAGTGTGTGGAGTCACCGGACACAGATCTTTTTAAAGAATTACTCACAAAAAGGCTGAATTTGACATACTGGCTTCTAATGAGGCAGCTGAATCGCTGTTAAAAACACATCATAACTATTATGAATTTGGAGATAAACCAAACCAACTACTCGCTCACCCAATTCGAGAGGCATCTTCATCACAGCATATCTCCCAGATTAATACTGCTAATGATGGAATAGCTATAAACCCACACATCAACAATCAATTCAGAGACTTTTATTCTGTGGTATATTCTTCTGAAAATCTAAACAGTGAGACACAGTATGAACGCTTTTTTATTCCCTTAGATATTCCTTCTATTGACCCTGAAACGTCATCTAGCTTGAATGAACCCTTCACAATCAACGAACTAAAAAGTGCCCATATGTCGATGCAGAATGGAAAATGCCCTGGCCCTGATGGTTTTCCAGCCGAATTCTTTAAAACCTTTGCAGATAAATTGTCTCCATTGCTACTGAACATGTTTTCTCATTCATTGCAAGATGGCACTCTTCCCCCTACATTGTGCCAGGCCACTATCTCTCTTATGCTTAAAGAAGACAAAGACCCCCTTATGTTGTAGTAACTATCGCCCTATCTCTTTGCTTTGTGCAGATGTCAAGCTGTTTGCCAAAATGTTGCCAGACGTTTAGAATCTGTCCTGCCAACTATTATCTCTATAGACCAAACAGGATTTGTCAAAGATAGACATTCCTTTCATAATGTCAGACGTTTAATGGATATTCTATATGCACCTTCAACCTCTGCTATCCCTGAGCTGGTTATCTCAATGGGCGAGAGAAGGCACTCAACCGCATGGAATGGTCTTACCTGTTTTATGCATTAAAAGCTTTTGGATTTGGCAGTACATTTATATTGTGAATTAAGCTTCTATATACGTCTCTTCAGGCCTGTGTTCACACAAACAATGACTATTCTAGGTACTTCCCTTTTACAACGTGGCACCCGCCAGGGCTGCCCACTTTCCCCGCTACTGTTCGCCATCGCTATTGAACCATCGGCTGTCGCCCTTAGGTCCAGTCAGATGTTGGGCATCTCAAGGGGTGGTGTTGAGCATACATTATCTTTATATGCCAGTGACCTCCTACTCTTTATTTCCATCCCCGACAGATCTATCCCCCTAGTGTTAAACTTAGTGAAGGAGTTTGGGAAAATGTCAGGTTATAATCTAACTTGAAATAAAAGTGAATTAATGCCAATTAATGCTGCAGCCACAACCTATCCCCTCTTCAAACTACCATTCAAGACATCACCCAACCATTTTAAATACTTGGGCATCTGTATGACTAAAAGTTATTCAGATTTATTTAAATACAATGTTCCTCCTTTGATGGCTAGACTGACCCAGGACTGCCAGCGATGGTCTCTCCTGCCTCTGTCCCTTGCTGGAAGGATAAATTGCATTAAAATGAATGTCCTCCCAAAATTTTATATGTTTTAATGCCTACCAATCTGACTCCCCAAACACTTTTTCCACTCACTTGAGAACACAATCTCTCAATCCATTTGGAAGAACAAAGCCCATAACAAAGAATAAAGAAAGTCACTCTACAAAAACCCAAAGACAGGGTTGGGCAGCAAACATCAGAGCCATGTTGTACTACTGTTGTACTACTGTTGCACTGATGGTCAACCCCCACCGTCGCTGCAGACTGAGGAGGCCTCATGCACCCCTCATCTTTGATGTCCGTTTTGTGCCTACCTCTCACTCTGTCACCATCCACATACACTAATAACGTTATAGTTAAAAACCGCCTCAGGATTTGGGCTCAGTTCACATGGCACTTTGCACTACAGACTATACCTTGCTCAAGCCCTGTGCACTCCAATCCCCTTTTCACCCCCTCTGTGATTGACAAGGCCTTCTCAGCCTGAAGCGACCAGGGCATTGGGTCCATTAGACACCTTTATATCGATGGTACCTTTGCTTCCTTTGGCCAGTTAACTCACGCATTCAATTTACAGTCAACTCATGTCTTCAGATACTTACAAATCAGAGATTTTGTTTGTAATCATTTCCCTAATTTCCCTGCCACCTCCCCCTCCACTGTTACTGACATCTTCAAAACTAATCCCCAGCTCAAAGGTACCATTTTAATACTTTACAACACTCTCCTCACACACCAGTACCTGGCTTCTGATGCTCCGCGTAGCCCAACCTGGAATTCTACAATGAAATGTTATCCATAGGGTCCATTTGTCTAAAAGTAAGTAAGTAAGTGCGCATCTACACTGGGACTGACCCAAGCTGTGACAAATGTCACCATAGTCCGGCAAATCTTGGTCATATGTTTTGGTCTTGTCCTGCCCTTACACTGTTTTGGAGAGGTGTATTTGACTTTCTCTCTCTGCCATTACATCCGCCATCATCCACCCCTCACCACTAGTCGCCCTGTTTGGTGTCCTTCCCATTGGTCTCTCAGTACAAGCTCACTTTACTGAACTTGTGGCTTTTCTCACACTGTTGGCAAGACGTACCTTTCTACTACACTGAGAGAGCTCAAACCCCCCATCCCATTCCCAGTGGGTAAGGGATGCTCTTTATTTTACGGCACTGGAAAAACATGAAATACAGTCTTCATGGGTCTATCAGAAAATTCTTTAAAATCTGGGAGCCCTTTTTAGACCATGTTAAGGCCCTTCAGATAGCTATTGTCCCTAATAACTAAGTAATCTATGCCCTACTTCACCTGGCCACATTTTACATCCCCCATATTATTGGCATGCACAAAACTACCTCTTCTCTATTCTCTTCTCTCTACATGCTAACTGTTGTACTTGCAATGCCAGGATTACCTTGGTCAATGTCCACCTCCTTTGTGCTGTTTCTGTTTGTTTTGTTTTGTTGTATTAATATTATTTGTTGTATTACTATTTTCTTCCCCTTGGTTTTTTTTCTTCTTCAAAGGGTGGGGAGCAAAGGGTGGGGAGGGTGGGGGTCATCCTGGTATCTCCAATCTTGACAATATACAGATACCTCATTCTACTAAAGGAATACCTTTTAATTCTGTATATGTGAGGATGTATGTATTTTTTGCATTGGAAAATTTTCACAAATAAATCATACATAAAACGCCTGGGAAACAGTTCTGATGTTTTCCCTATATCCAATGAGATAGTCAATATGAGCTGAATTAGCCAAAAGTGTACCTACTGGAATGGACTATGTGTGACGTGTGTAAAATGCCAGCACTTTGAATTCATCAATCAAAACCTTTCTCAACTGCCTATAAAACATACCGTACATGCCTCACATTGGGTGTTGGTTCTTCTGCGTGATGTCATCCTTCTTTATTAGATCAGAATTGATCTGCTGCCTTCTAATCAATAGAGCCTAATTATAAGGGTTTTTTTTTCCTGTTACATGGCTGTTTGTCTTCAGATATTCATGCTAAAAAAATGTGCAGTCTGCCCCAGCTGATGCTGACTACGGCTATGAATGCATGGGAATTTTCTGAATTTATAATACTAATATTATGATCATCTAAAGCAGTGATTCTGTACTTTGTGGGTGTGATAACGCGGTATTTGAAGTACTCTGGCAGAGCTCAGCTGCACAGATAAACAGATAAACACCGTTTAATAAGTTAAAATCGCTGGTTTTTGAAAAAAAGATTAGTTCTTTTCATGTGCTTAATTGCTCTTTTCAGGGAAAAAGCTGTGCTGTGTCCCATTTGATTTATCTCTCTAGCTATTTCTCTTTCAGTTTTCAATTTCAGAGTTCCTTTTGCTCATGAGAAACAAAGGCATGCTTTTTATTGGTTTCTATTTAAAGGTCAGGCTTATCAAATTTTATAAATATAACAAGCATTCAACAACAAAAACAACAATTCATGTTATTATTATTATTATTATTATTATTATTATTATTATTATTATTATCATCATAAGTATTATATTATATTATCATGTTATATAATATTATTTTTCCATGGCCCCATCTCCAGCTGTCAACTGTCACCACTCTTTATTGCACCAGCAGTTTGCCTGGTCCTCAGTTATGCATATACCAAAACAACCCTTTAGAAACTGTATCACAGGTAAAAATTCAGATTATGTTGAAAATGTCTCTCGAAACCTTGGTGTATGATCATGACATCACATTCGTAACTGTAAACTGTTATATACCTATATATATATATATATATTCTCCATTCTGATTGGTCAGAAGGTGTGGAATAATTTTGTATAACAGCTGCAGACAGTAGTGCTGGTTATAGGACAAATCACATGCTTACATTAATGCACTAGTTCTACTATGATATCATTTCTATAGTAACATTTTAAACTGAGTATTCATTGAGGTGATGTTGTTTTTTGTGAGGAGATGTTTATTTAGCATTTAGGAAGGAGTCTTTACTGTCAGCCATACATATACCCCAGCCTTGCAAAGTGTTGTCTAGTTGGTTTGTGTACAATGCGCAGAGCTGACTGTAAACAGGCAAGAGGTCATGTGTTGCAAATTGCCATAAAATTCCCAGTTGAGACACACATTCCCAGTGTGCTGTATGCATGTTCCTAGAATCCTTGTAAATCCTCAATAATGTTGGCATATCCTACATGTCTTTGTCAGAAATGCTAAATTAGGAATAGACCTGTATCAATTTCTGAATATTGTTATATTGGGGGTAATATTGGAATCTTAGTGTTGCATGTAAATGTACAGGCCGTTCCTTGAAGTTTTCCAAATTGAAAAAATTCAGGACAGAAAGCTTTGTGCTTTCACATTTCCTGGTAACGGGACACACTGCACTGTAGTCTTATTAAGTTCGAGAAAGAAAAATGGCTGCTATAATGTAAGTAACAACAGGAACTAAAAAGGGGAGCTTCAACAACATTAAATGCAACTACAAATGAATAAGAAGTGTTATGTGTTGTTCTTTCATGAATTATATTCTCCATGTTACTGTATCTAATTGCTGTGGTCTAAGAGGAATACAGCACTTCTAGGATGTGCTGTTATAAGACAGTAATCAAAGAAGAGGTGTCATGATGCAGTTACCATCACAATGTTGATTATTTTCCAGTAACAGCATGCCACGTTGTGTTTTATACATCGTTCTCCTACTTTTTTAAAAATTTGTCTGTGTTCTTACTGAAATATCACATGACGAGTTAAGCACATTTATGCTCAGCTTGAGCAGGCATTGAGACCCGTTGCAGGTCAATATTCAGGTGCCCCATTTATAATGCTGAAATTGCTGAAATGTGAATTGCACACACTCTAGCCTGAGCCCTTTTACAGTTAGATGCACACTGCACTACATGCACATCACATGAAACGCTATGGCAGGTAGACTGCCTTAAATGAGTATTAGCTGTGTCAGGAACTCATTTTCCCTCCTGCTCCATTAGGAGTGCTTTCCTCATTTCCTGTCCTGTGATGCTTTGGCTGTGTAAAGAGGAAGCGACCCTGTATGGGACATAGACCAAGCATCTGGGCTACTTAATTATTTAAATGAGCATGAATAATTTGTTCTGGATACGTTCATGTGAGCACCTTTCTGGCTGTGCTGAATTCTATATTTAACACCGGAGCTAAAGAGGTAGCACAATTTCTTCCTTGCTGTGTCATTTATTTAAAAATTTTCCCGGTATTTACTGTTGTTTGTTTACCTGTACATATAACTTACAAGATTACATCTTAAGCTTACATCTAAAAAATTTAACTCTGAGGAGAAGTTATGGATTATGATATTAGCCGGTTTAATGGTTTAACATGTGTTCGGCAGAATAGTCACCTGACAGAAAACTGAAGAATAAATAAAAACACAGGCCTATAAGCATACATAAATAAGTAAATATTATTTGCATCCTAAGACACAACACCACACATTAAATCGTTGTTTCAAGGCCATAATTTTTGCTCTGCAGGGCAGCGTAGTATGATCATATATTATCACTACATTAATCCGTACAGTGTATACAATAGTTACACAAGAGACAAAGAATACATAGTGTTGTTTACGAAAACACGGTGTGGGGATACTGAAAAAAAATTTTGGCTGGAGGAATAGGTCTGGCCAATCAGAATGCCCTATTCATTTAACCTTGGTTGTGATTGGATGCTGGCTACGATGCATATGGTGGGAGAGAAGCAACAAGCATTTGCCAAAATATCGGCGGTGCTGGTGCTTCCATATAAATACTAATGTAAATAAATATGTAAATACAATTGTAAATGTCATTTCCCTTCTGTGTTTTCACACCATACTCCTCACAAACACGGGAGACAGAAACACTAGACTTCTTAATGAGCTCTAATTTCTGGCCAATACTAGACTTATATTTGGGTGGCATAATGATGGCACTGGGCAGAAAAACAGTGAAAAACACCAAATAATCGCCGAAAAACAGTGTCGCTTCACAATGACCACAGCTCAACTGACGGTGGTAAGCAACTAGTAGCACGCACGCCACCGCCACCTAGTGGACAATTGCCGAACTACTGGATTCGGTTTGCAACACCTGGGATCTTTAAACTTTCGTACCGGACATTCTGGCTAATGGATTATGTATTCAGACCAGCGGATTTTGTCCGTTGCATCCGATATACGTTAATGCGGTGTCCGTAGATGAGAGGATCGACTGTATATGGTACGCTAGTATAGTAGAGTATACAGTACATTACAGTACTTGCTATAAATGCGATGTTTCTATGAATTCTACACAGAATTTAGTTTTTAGTTGTGTCTAGAAAGTGTTTAAAGAGTGTTTGGAGGATAATTTAGGGCTTAAACTATTTAAAAAAAAAAAAAGCATTTTGGGGTGGCGTCCATATATCGTAGATTTTCGTCTTTCGCAGAAAGTTGTGGATCGTAACCCCCATGAAATACAGGGGTTTACTACAGTGGGATGCGAAAGTTTGGGCAACCTTGTTAATCTTCATGATTTTCCTGTATAAATCGTTGGTTGTTATAATAATTGTTACAATTTAAACAATTATTGCACACTTTCTGTAAATCCAATAAACTTCATTTCACTTCTCAAATATCACTGTGTGTGTCTC
>JAQLOM010173873.1:0-20354 GCA_030068315.1 Chrysichthys thysi | reverse complement strand
CTATCTATCTATCTATCTATCTATCTATCTATCTATCTATCTATCTATCTATCTATCTATCTATCTGTTTATTTATTGTTCTTCTCCGCTGTGTCTCGGATCCGTTCGGCAGGCGCGCAGTGCGTCGTCACTCTGGGTGTTTACAGGACGGAGGAATGACACGCCAGTAGTTGAGGAGAGACCGCAGGAGCGCGGGGCGAGCTGTGCACTGTGGGAAGCTTTCTCTTTTACAGGAGGAGGAGGAGGAGGAGGACGCAGGTGGGACGAACCTGGACGCACGGAGAGGAAAAGTTCATTCTTCTTCTGCAGGATTACAAACAAACCAAGCAAGCGGCGCGTTGTCTCCCCTCGGGGACCTCTACGGCTCGTGAAGGACACAAGTGAGCGTTTAAGCGCCCAGAGTGCACCGGAGTGCATGGACACTCACTGACGATTTGGAGACCTTGGTTGCGCGCGACATCGGGGACTCCCTTCTCACCCGAGAGGAGCGACCATCAGACACATGCAATGAGGCTTTCATTAAGATGCAGTCTGATGTACACACCGCTTCCCAGAGCTAAGCGAGCAGCATTGTCCTGTAGGAGCTTCTGATCCATCAGCACAAGTCAGAAACATTGCACTGCACACAGGAGGTGGACCATGTGGAAGTGACTGAAGACCAGGAGACTACCTGGACTTTCTGGCTTCTTGTAGAAAGCCTCACAGGGTTCCTTTCAGCTTTGCTCCAGGCGTGAGACATCGGGGAGACACCTCAGCGATCATGCATGTCCTTCTGCGTCCTCAGGTGAGTCGAAGGTTTCATCACTGTGCCTCAGATTGAATGCTTCTGGGAGAGTAAGAAAGAAAGAATGCACAAAAACAAAGAAAAAAAGAAAAACATAACTAGTTTTCTGTTTTGATTTGTGTATGAAGTATGGTGACGATGCCTGGCACGAGGCATGAAGAGGACAATTCAGAATATGTGTCAGTTCTGGAGGCATTAGGGATTAATACTAGATACGCACAAATATCTACACAGAGACCTGTCTAGAAAAAGGGAGTGCAAAATAACGAGTATGCGACCTATTTACAAGACCCGGGGACTTGTTTAATTACCAAACTGCAATATGAAATGGAAAATGAAGGATCTGCCTGGAGGAACCTCTGAGCGTTGGTTTAGGAGCCCCTGGAGGTGTGTTTAAGTGCTCCATAGAGAGATATTTAACGTATTGATTGTTTTGTGCAGGTCAGTTTCATTAGCTATAAGAACATGCAGTGTCGGCGAAGTGACCCAGGGAACAATTTATATTTCGGGTAATTATGCATTTTGGAAATGAGGTATAAAGTGTAACCTTGGATGACTTGTTGGGTTAAATCTATAAACCTTAAGAGGTCTTTGGTTGTACGCCTGGGGTATTTTTTCTTTCATTCTTTAAGAGTCCTTTTTTTGTATATTTTTGTTGTTGTTGTTAAAAGTTCTTTGGTTGCCTCTGTGGTTTCTTTCTTTCTTTCTTTCTTTCTTTCTTTCTTTCTTTCTTTCTGTTTTTTGATTGCCCCCGGGGTTCGTTCCCTGATTCCTTTCTTCTTTCCTTCCTTCACTTTTTCCATCTAGCAACTTAAAGGTTTTTACACTTTTCCTTTCAGCTTTCTAAAAATCCAATTAGACTTCGCTTAAAAAGCGGAAAAACCATTAGCCATCCAAAGAACTCCTGAGGAACTCTTTTTTTCTTTCTTTGGACATTTCAAAAATATCTCTCTCTCTCTCTCTCTCTCTCTCTGGTTCTGTGTTTATCGCTCTCTCTGTCTCGCATGTTGTCTGTCTCTCTCTCGCGCCCCCCCCCCCCCCACATATATTGCACGTACGCCTGTGATTTTGCATCTTTAAAATAAAAGGAGATCCATGAACAGCTGAAACTGAGCGCAGTGCTGCCAGGCATCGATATGAATTCCCATTTTTGACATGCTATAATGTAATAACACAGCGGATGTGATTGGGGCATCATGGCAGAAGGGTATGCCATCTGTGGTGAAATGCATAAAAATGTAAAAATTGCACTGAATATCAGTTGACTCGTAAAGAGATGATTATCAAGGGTGTATGTTGTCAGGATGTATGTATGCTGTCAGTGGAGTTGTTTTCATCTTACAAGGAGAAGATATTCATTCAAATGCTACCCTTGCTGCATTTAAATTTAAACTTCTCTTGTTTATGTCCAATATTCAAGCACTGGCAGGAAAAGATTACATTTTCCCCATGACGATGAAGACAAGAACCTGAAGGGAATTATTTTCCTCATGACCAAAGTGCAAACATGTGTGTTCTGTCCATCACAAATGTGGAAGTGATCTTATCCTGTTCTTGACACCCCCTGAAATAAGATTGAGATTCATCTGCTCTTTTGTCAGATTACTGCATGCACCCTTATCTGCTCCTCAAGGTCGTGAACCCACGTAAAGATGTGGTTGGGCTGAGAGGAAATTGTATCCTATATGTATTCTATATGCATGTAATCATGATTACGTATTCATCTATAATGAGAAACAGTGAAGCAGTCAGATTGCTCTTATTAAAATTTTATTCATTCAATTTGGAGCTCCTCTTGAGCCCAGTTTAAACAGCAGTACGGTGTCCAATGCACTGCAATTAAAGTGGCTTTTACATTAGACACTGGTTGTGCACAGAGTAACTATTTCAAATAAATAAAAAATATATATATTTTACACGACCAGGTCAGTGTTTTGCACTAAAACAAAACAAAAAAAAAACATGTATGCAATATTTTACAGTGTGTGCACATATTCTAAAGAGCGCATGAACTAGCTTTGGTTCAAACCAAGCTTCCCAGATGTTCTAACTGCAATAGAGCACAGAAGTGAAAATTTCAATGGATTAACAACCAAGTGATGAAAAACAATAATATTATGCATCCGAGCTATGCTGATTTTAGTTTAAAATGGGTTTTTATGTTCATGTAAATATTAGGTGAAATGAAATAAGTGGAGTCAACTAAATCATTAGCTGGCAATTATTTAGATCGGACACAAGGCCCGGGGCCACAGAAGGATCTAAGTTGGATATAACAGCCAAGATGACATGCCTTTGATACACTTGTAGTGCTGCAGTGCGACGCACAAGCCCTGTCCTCTCAGTACAACCGTTAGCGCTTACACACAGAATTTTCACAATAGCATCATTAAACGTGTAAATGCAAAAAACCCAGGTTTAATCTCGCCTTCTTTTTAGTATAGAATTAAATCTGATGTGAGTGGCATGTGGGTTTTTATGTTTTTATGAAATTTATAAGATCTATGTTATTATCTATATATCTCCCCCTGAGACCCCACTGTCCTCCCAAGAGGACATCACATTTTCCCCAAACCACAATGTGTGTATTTCCTTGTAAGATCCTCATATGAGGACCATTGGGTATTACTCTTTTGTCAAACTTCTTCCTGTTTGGAGACAATGATCATGTTGAATAGTTATGAGTTATGAGAAAAAAGAGAACCAGTGAGGAGAAAGGACAAGGCACACACCATTAGACTTCGGGTCTCAGGAGGATATAAAATTCTTTTCGCGCTCGAAACGGAAATGGCGTCCGTAAATCTTTGATCTAAATATATATTAAAAAAAATCTCGCGTTTGAATCGGAAATTACGCATGACCACTGTTTGTTGAAAATTAAATTGGTAATTAACAAACTTATTTTAGAAATACTGCATGTTATTTTTCCCCCCTTGCACTCAGTGAGCGAAGCCACTGGGGAATCAGCTAGTTTTATTTAAAAATGGGGGTCTTAGAGGTAACGATTTTTTTTAGTCAAAAAAACGTCGAATTCCCCTGCCATACACGCTCAGCAATAACGATACAAAATTGTATTTGTCCTTGGTTATGGTGTGCTACCATCAAGAGGGCATGTTTTATACCTTTAGTCTGGATATTTTATTTGGAAACCTTAAACTATTTTAGAGTACATAACTGAATCTTAGTAACCACTGCAGGACAAGAAAATTGAAGGTACACAACATGCACCTTCCCGGGTAAAAGGTGTCATACTAGCGCTAAAAAACAAACAACAATTACAGAGCCCTCTAAGGCTCATTGGGGGGAAAATATTTTTTGGCTGCTTTAGCATTCCCTCACAGTAACGGTTAGGGTTAGGGGTTAGGGGTTAGGAGTAGAGTTAGTGTTAGGGTTAGGGTATGTGCAAGGGGGGAAAAAAGTCCCCACTATGACCCTTAGGGGGCTCCGGAATGAATGGTACTCCTGCAGTGGCATGGAAAAATCCAGTTTGGTATTACGTTTATTTCTGTGAGTGCAAGTTATATTATTGCTGATCCCCTGGAAGTTCAGTCTATAGATTTTTATGTAGGTTCTTAGGAAAAAAAACCCATCTAATGAGCAGGAGTTTTGCAGGAGGAAATGCTTTGTTCATGAGAAGTCAGAGAAGATTGTCTAGACTGGTTTGAGCTCACAGAAAGGCTACAGTAACTCAAATAAGTACTCTTAACAACTGAGGTGAGCAGAAAAGTATATATCAAAACGCAAAACACATCCAACCTTGATGCAGATGGGCTCAAGAAGAACAAATCTGAGTTCACGTCTCTCAGCCAAGTAGCCACAGGTTTACTGAAACTGGTCAGCTGAAGATTGAATGTAATCAGCCTAATCAGGTGTATGGTTGCTTAATGTGTATAAATACACCAATAGGCCTTAATTCATCGAATTTTTAGGTCCTTATTCTTCCTCATTATTACCAGTCCACATGTGCCCTGAGCTGACTTTGAAAAGATTCTGAAAAGACTTTTTAAAGACTAAAGGTTGACACCGTTAATCAGAGAGTTTTTATTGACAGACTGTGATTTTGCAAAGACTAGGGATCTTGCAGGGTCACTCTTTTCCGCTTTGCTGCTTCTAGATTAGTGCTATTAGTTGTTGATGTCACTATTTTGTATACTAGTGATCATCACACGTGAAACACACCACCGCACAGCACAGCGGGACACAGTGAAATTACTTCTCTGCATTTGACCCATTCACCAAGTGAAGCAGGGGGCAGGTGAACAGCGCAGCGCTCGTGGAGCAGTGCTTGGGGAAGGTACCTTGCTCAGGGTACCTCAGAGTACCTCATTGGTCCTGGGCCTTGAACCCAACTGAAGGGCCAATGCCCTGACCACTAGGCTGCCACTGCCCCATATTTGTATTGGTCGAGACTTAAAACTTATACAGGGCGTCCTCAGGTTACGACACAGTTCCGTTCCTACAACAGTGACGTGACCCAAATTTTGGTGCAAGTCGAAACACACCCTAGCCTAAGTCACTTCCCGATCCTGACACAGTTGTAAAATCATCATCTAGAACCTAAAAACACAACTAAGCCACAGATAAAGGAAAAGGACATAAATATCCTGTACTGTACACGGCAGTGTAGTAACAGAAAAACTGACAGCCGATATCCGTGGCTGTTTCTCCCGTTTCTGATCTCTTTACAATGTCTGATTTCACTTCCATCGTGATGGCTTTCCTCTTCGTCGAAGCGCTACCATCTGAAGACTCTGACTTTCATTTAGGAGCCAAACAAAGCAGCACAAACGGAACACTTCCACTTTTTTATAACAGTCAACTTCGCCAACGTCACACATGCACCTTACTCTACGCCGCGCGACCGCGTATTCTTCTGCCGAGCGCAAACTAATTCGCCCACGTAGTCCGTACGTACGACGTATTCTAACGCCGCGCACAACCAAACTAATCCGCACATGTAGTCCATAATTATGACATATTCTTCCGCCGAGCGCAAACTAATTCGCCCACTTAGTCTGTACGTACGACGTATTCTAACGCCACGCGCAACCAAACTAATTCGCACATGTCGTCCATAATTACGACGTATTCTTCCGCCGAGCGCAAACTAATTCGCCCACTTAGTCCGTACGTACGACGTATTCTAACGCCACGCGCAACCAAACTAATTCGCACATGTCGTCCATAATTACGACGTATTCTTCCGCTGCGCGCAACCAAACTAATTCGCCCATGTAGTCCGTAAGTGCGACACTAACGGCATAAACCATGTCCCAATTTTTTTTAACGTCTTTATGGAAGTGAGCGTCGTAAACTCAAAACTTCGTATGTTGAGACTGTTGTAACCCGAGGTCCTCCTGTATTATTAAGCACGGTTAGTTTGATCAGAACCTCAAGACAAGAAAAAGGGTGACTTAAGATAGCTATGCTGACCACCTTACAATAAATGGGAGTGTGACACAACACGCACTGGCACGTTTCATGTCTCACAATTTTATTCCGACATTGGGAATTTGTGCAGTTAAATTGCTTGAGAAGACATTTAGCGTAGGCCGGCATAAGCTGCTGTGTGGGACCACGATGTCATGTCCATGTCATCCCAATGACTTGAACCCAATCATCCTCCTCACCCACTGACATCTCCCCTGTCATTGAAAATCCATTGAAGGTGAGTGAGGACACACTGATTTAATCAACTTGTCACAGGGCTGTCACATGCAGCAGGCCTTTCTCTGTTCTCCACAAACCTCTGCGCTAGGAGATGAAGCAGTAGATAGATGAAGATGTGAAGAAGTGTTCTCTTCATGGAGAATGCACTTAATTGAGAATAGGGTGTAAACATGAAAGCATGACTTAAATCGCTGGCTATGTGAGAGTCATACGAAGGTCATATTTATTTCCAGGATCAATGCAGGGGCTGAGCTATTGCTTGTGTTCCAGCAATGGTGCCAGTAGGTAAGAGTATCTCATTATCCCCTCTAGTGCACACCAACCATCCTCCATACACCCAGGAGAGCAGTTTTATCACAACTTGCTCTGCACCAATAAAAGTGAACAGTCAAGAAGCTGAGATGTAGAAAAAAAAACTTTCTGTGTGCAGGGAAGTCATGCTTTTTTTCTGCTAAAAGTAACACTTTCCAGCACTAGAAAGCACTACTGTATAGTATTTTACCAGTCATAGACATGGACCATTGCTGTGTGGCCTTTATGGCCAAATGGTTTTAGCCATGGATTTAAGATCTTAAAGGTCATTCTTCATTCAATATCTAATCAAGCCTTTATAATAGTGTTTTAGTTCAGTTACTCTGGCAGTGATTTATAGCAATATTGTGCATTGTGGCATGCAGTAAATAACAACCAAGCAAGGCAAATATCCCAGAACTGCATGGGTTACCATCCCTAATTTTAACCTCAACTCTTCTGGGAAGTCTCGCTACTAGAGGTTCAAGGCCTGGGGTGCAGTCGGCTTTCCAGTTCATCCCAAAGATGTTCAGTAGGGTTGAGGTCAGGGCCAACCTTGGCAAACCATGGAGTCTTCATGGAGCTGACTTTGTGCACAGGGATATAGGCATGCTGGAACAGCTTTGGGCCTCTTAGTCAACGGGAAGGAAAATTGTAATGCTACAACATACAATGGCATCTTAAACAATTGTGTGTTTCCAACTTCGTGACAACAGTTTGGTGTCAAAGTCAGGCGTCCACTTTTATCCATATAGAGTATATTTAATGTAGTACATTTAATATTTTCACCATGCAGGTCCCTGTACATGAGTAGCGTCTATAGATAATCTTCAGACAATAAGATTTATTTATTTATAAGTTTCAACAATGCTGTGGGGCAGCACGGTGGCTGAGTGGTTAGCACTGCCTCAGAGCAAGAAGGTCCTGGGTTCGAGCCCCAGGTTCGGCACAGGTGCCTTTCTATGTGGAGTTTGCATGTTCTCCTGTGTTTGTGTGGGTTTCCTCCTGGTACTCTGGTTTCCTCCCACAGTCCAAAGACATGCACAGAGGGGATTAGGCTAATTGGCTGCTCTAAATTGCCCCTAGGTGTGAATGTGAGTGTGAATGGTTGTCTGTCTCTGTGTGTCGCCCTGCGGTGGATTGGCGACCCCCTTGACCCCATATTACCCCACACATGACCCTGTAGCACAATTTGAACATAAAATATAACCGTCCACAGTAACTTTGTGAGCATGGTGGAAGTGGATGACAAAACTTTGCTTAAAACATTGAATGGAAATTTACATTTAAAAAACCGCTCAGATGGAGCTGTTGATGGAAGTAATGTTGTGTGCAGTTTCTGCAGTAATTAAGGAATTTTCGTAACACTGGAGTCGTTCAAGGAGTTTACCTCAATGCAAAGCACTTAACAGCAAGTTCGGAGGTCAGACCTAGCTTAGCCTCTGATGCTAACGTACACAACCAGGCACAAAGAAATCTACTTGTGACAGATGAACCAATTCAAGTGCTAAAGGGCAATTATGACAAACGGAAAATATTGATACCATATATACAATTAATTCACATTATTCAATCACAATTTTTTAATCACTTGACATCAGAACGGTGTGGAAATATTTCTCTTTAGACTAGACCATAACCCTGCCTTTTCTGCATGTTCATCATGCCACGTAAGGAGCAAACCCAGTAGGTAATGCAAATGATTCATTCAAACCTTCCTAGCTAAAATTGATTTTCTCACGATTCGATTAAGTTGGATAGCTATGTGCAATAGTGATACAGACATAAGCCTGATCAGTTCAGTTTGTCAGATTTGAGCTGTCAAAATCTGTGTGATGTTCCTGTGCTGTCACATCATGATCAGAATAAACAGGGGTGCTTACACACTCTGTACAGATGACAGCGACGTTTTAAAAGACATTCATTCAACAAAACAGAACTGACTGATTTAATAAGCCTTGATTTTCCCACCGGCGTTAGCGTGAACAGAGATCGGTCGAATGTAAAGACATGTTTTTAAATGCAGCAAAAGACAGAATCTGATGTGGATCATGCCCATCATCAAGCGATAACTTATATTTTGCTTGCTGTCTAAAATAAGTCTAAAATTTGTTAGCAATGTTGTTTTCCATGCGTAGATTAGGTTATAAATGTAGAGGTGGGTGGTGCATCTTTCAGTGGAATTGGAATAAAAGTTTTAAGGGTTAAGCAGATTTTAAAATGCAAACACTTTACTTATTCAAATAAGCCATCGATTTCACTTTAGGAAAGCATGTAGTTGTCAGTGCTCCACAGTATACAGTAGAGAATCGGACAACATTTATGCATTACCAAGTAACGATTTTCAGAGAGCAGTGAAATGTGTCGAACAGCTTCTTCTGGAGCACTCTCTGGACTCCAGCCACGTCCTTGAAGCTCTTCCCAGTCTTAATCGCTTCCTCTCTGTGTTCTCAGCTTTTTTCTCTGTCACTCCAGAGTGCTGATCTCAAAAGGCTCTGTAGTTAATCCCTCAATTCCCCCCGTAGAAAAAAATGATTGTTACATCCACATCATGCATGACTGTAATACAGCACTAAAGTTAAAAAAACAAAAACAAAACCCAAAATGATTCTGTGGTGATTGCGCTATTAGTTTAGCTAGTACATATGCTAGTCTGAAATCTGTCTTTGGGAAAGTAGTGACAGGACTGGTCTATTAAGATTTATTGGGGAATTATCCCATGTAGCAGCCGTGCATGAAGCAGGATATCCAAGCACGTGGTTTTAGCGGCGATGGGGGCAAAGGACAAAATCACAGCGGACATGTAGGTCACGGTGCAAACAGGCTCTTCGAGTGGAAGTGTACAAACTGATGCAAATGAGTAGGACAGGAAATAAACAAAGTTCAGCTTGCACAAAGGACTCAAAGGCAAGAATGAGCCAATCGTCACAGTCTTGAGACTGCCTTCTCGTACCCTGATATAGACTGGTGTCGTAATGTAGACTCCGGTGATGGCTGGTGGTTATTAAAATAGGGGAAGCACTGCTTTCTGTTATGGACTGTGTATCCGTTACTTGGACGGTATGGTGGTGCAGTGGTTAGCACTGTTGCCTCACAGCAAGCAGGTTCATGGTTTGCTCCCTGGGTCAACTGGAGGCCTTTCCGTGTGAAGTTTACATGGATTGGCGTTAGCGACCCACAATGTATAAGCGGAATAAAAAATGGATGGATGAATGCATTTGACATGAAAGAGGTTTAAAGTCACGTGTTTGTTCCAACACATTACGTCGCACTGATAGGGATTTGGAATCTGAAATTTATCATAAACAGAGCTGATCGATTTTTCTGTACCAAGACAGCTAAAAAATACTTTTTTCCTCCCTGGATGAATTTTGAATTCAAATGGGGACTGGTTTGCCCACTTGTTTAGTTTTCAGTATCTTCACATAAGTACAAGCATCGAATTATTTTTTTTCTAGCACATGATCCAGGACCATTTCCTATGAAGATGGAGCAGGTGGCAGTGGTCAGTAGATGGTAGTGGGTGTGCGTAAGAGTTAACGCAGATGGAGGCATGTCAACGGGTATGACAGGCGTAATTATTATATAACTGATTATTTAACCACATGCTACATGTGGGAGAGATTTCACACTTCCTCATTAAACCAACAACTGCTACTGTCCCAGTAAAACAGTGGTATTAAGCCTTGATTAATGCCTGGGAAGTATTTTATCTTATCACAGTTTAATTGCTTTGCTTAAATCTTAACTAAATTACATCTGTGGCGATCAGGGAAACATGGGCAGCAATTCTCCTCAAAAAATGTGCTGGAGAAACAAGAGTACTTAGATTTTTTTCATTATTATTTGGAATGCTTCTGCTTTCTTCTGTATACCTTTGAGTCAGCCTTCTCAGGCTGGTGTAACACATTTAATTCAAGCTTCCTTTAAACATCTGAGCCAAAATTCATTCAGTCATTACAGAAGCATCTCTTTAAAAAGTCATAATTATACACAAACTTACTTCGTTCCGAGACTCTGTCCGTGACCGATTTGTTCGCGACCTGAATCGATTTTTCCCATCGAAAAGAACGTAAATACAATGAATGTGTTTCAGCCCTCAAAAACATGTTTTTAAAGTGTATTATGGGTTTATGTGTGGCAATAAAACATAGAATAAGATTAAAATAACATTAATTATAGAAAAATAAATGTAAATGAAATAAACATGATTTTAATGCACGTTACCTTTGCGGTGGAGACGTAGTCGCTGACGTAGGTGGACGGTGGCGGGGGCATATGGTGGCGGCTCTCATGGTTTTTGATTATTTCTTTCTTTATTTCAACCGTTGTAAACTTAGGCTTCTTACTCTCACTACCATTTCCACTTTCTTGGGACTGATAATGAAGCTTATAGAGCAAAAATGCAGAGAAACACAACGACAAAATGCTGTGAATATTTTTTAATGAGATTCAAGCACAGAAGCTTGAAAAATCCTTAATTATACAAGAACTTACTGTAAACAACCTTGCATGAGTCGACTGCTGGCGTTTAGGAAGTGAGGAGGAAGATGGGTGGGGAGGAGGTTACTGTACAGCCAATGAACGCACGTCTGACCGAGACCGATTACAAGGACACATGCGTCTTTGTTAGGTGCGCAATACGCAAACAGAAAATGGGAAAACACTGGCGCACACGAAGGGGAAAATGGGCGGCGCTGTGGTTGTTCGGCACCCGATTATGTGGTCTCGACCAGATGCAAAACTTTGCCGAATTTGTTCATGTTTGGAAGCGTTCGTGACCAGAGGTTCCCCTGTATATAAAATCTGTTCTAATCGTGCAATTTGGGAGACTTTTGTGAAGTGAATAATTGAACGACATGAACAGATTTTATTCAGAAGGACCTAAAAAAAATAAGCTGCCGTTAATCAGTTTTGCTGTGCAGATGAGTAGATGAATGGTTAAAAATCAGAAATAGGATTTGTCCTGATTGGATAATTAGTGGAAGCTAAGTGAGAACGTGTGAGAAAGTTCTGTGAAGCAACGGTCTAACTGCTTGAAAGAATGAGAAGAATCTGTTCTGAAGGAGATCTGAAGGGAAAAGTATATGGATGCTTGGAAATCGCTGGAATACAAGTAAGCTTACTGAGATGTAGGAGAATGTAGTTCGACTAGGGCTCATCTCTGCTCTATGTGTGTGTGTGCGTGTGCGTGTGCGTGACACATACGATGGTACGGGTTGAAAGGTCACTTTATACAAATTGCAATTGTGTCTACTAGTGGATTTTTGTACAGAAGTATACAATGTACAGTGAACAATTTGAAAATTGGCATTAATTATGAATAACACATTATATATTTTAAAGGATGTGACACAATGCCTGTAGTCCTGTTTTCACATTTGCATGTATATGTATGTGTGGCATGATCTACACAAGAATTTCTTCTTATTATTATTATCAACAACAACAATAATAATACCATAAAAACACAGCAAAATACCACTATTTCTATGTGGATGTGCATCTTTATTTGGATTCGAATCAGAAGTAGGCATGGTCCACAGCAGAATGTTCAAAACACCCTAAAAAAACATCGCTGCTGGAAAAAAGATATACATTTTCATTCGCAGAATATTACAGAAATTTAGTAAGCACAAAGAAACTTTATCCAACTCCTGAACTTCTGCACTTCCTTAATCTTAGCTGCATCCCTCAAGTTCATCATCAGAGTCAACCAGCTGCACTGTGGAGTGAAAGTAACGGAGTAAACTATGCAACTGTCTTTTAAAACCCCCCCCCCCCCCCCCCCCCCCAAAAAAAAAATGGGGAGCTATTGTTTTTAGTTGACAGCCATAGCCAGATTTAGAATTCCTTTAGTTTCTGACTTTGCTGCATTTCTGAAACATCTACTATGAATGCTGCCCTGTGCAGAGTGTGTGGTCTGCGTGGGTTACGCGAAACAGCAGCTCTATATTTAAAAGCATATTTCTTTATGAATTTTGAACTAGGTTTTCTAGAGATATGGTAGAATATGGTTTGATTTTGCAGCTCAGTAAGGCAGTGTGTAGGTTGGGCTACCAGAGCAAACTGCTACCAAAGAAACAAAAAAACTATATTCAGTTATATGATCAATGCATGCATTCACTTATTTGTTGTTGAGCACTGTGGGGTTTTGTTCCTACAATTCGACGAAATCATTCAATTTGTGAATGTAAATATTAAACAGTTTACCCATGAATCTTATAACTGGTGTTCAGGTTTGATTGTAAAGGAATAAGGTCCTGGATGATTCATAACCCCCCACACACAGGATGAATATAAGCACAGAAGCTGCATGTTTCTCATTCAGGGTGTATAGTCAGTTGTCACATCTCGGTATTCCTCAAACAGAGCTTAATTACTGCGGCAGCTCCATATTCCAGTATATAATCTCCTCAGGTAATTCCAGGTTTAACTGAATTATCCTGGAAGTAGTTCTTCTTGGCAAAAGCCCAACAGGTGGTATCTGGGAGCTGAGGAGCCTGAGTTGTCATCACTCTACCTGTCTCTGTCTGCTTTCTCTTCACAGACAAATTGCACTGTGCATAAAGCTGCTGGTTCTAACATTTGCCAATAAACTGTATGTCCCTAACTACCGCTTAATCATAACTGAAAGGTACAAAAACTCCCGAGGGATCTCGTGCATGCGTCAGAGCCTATAGTGATTAACACTGGAGTTTCCCTGCTAATATAATCTAAGCAGGGCTCCATAGCTCAGTGGTTAGAGCACTGGTCTTGTAAACCAGGGGTCGTGAGTTCAATCCTCGCTGGAGCCTGATTTTAGTCCTAAAAAAAATTTCCCAGAGGAACCTTCCCGAGGGATTACCGTAATAAAGTTCTGTCTGTCTATCTATCTAATACGTTAACAGTCTTGGTGCTAGGAAAGTATATAGGAATGATAGCGCCGAGCTTTCCCAACGCTTTTATTGTGCGTCGGTGGATTCGTAGCGGAAAAGTGAAAAAACGCATCGTGATCGAGGTTTGTGTGCTCTCCATTACTGCTTCCCCAATTCTTGATACTTTAAAAATGACACTGATCAGTGTAGGGCAATGCGATGTGCAGAATGACACACCTATCACATCTGGCTTTGTAAAATGCTTTTAACTTTGAGCAGCTTATTGACATTGCTGTTTACATGAGATCTTATCATACAAACATGCTAATCCCGATCAGAAGCCTTGGCTTTTAAGTGAACCCAAGTCTAAATACATGGAAGAATTGAAAAGTCAAAGCAAAATACGTTTAACAGCTTTAATAGAGGTAACTGTGAGAAGTGGAACACTTTTCCACGTAGTCCCCATACAAGACAACGCATTTGTTTGTATCGTTCAACTAGCTTCTGAAGCCAGGCGAGCACCGCTTCAATATTTCATCATCTGAGGTAAATCTGCGACTGTGCAGTGCCTCCTCCGGTGGACCGAAGATGTGAGAATGGCTCAGCACCAGATCCAGGCTGGAAGGACGTGGAAGACGTTGGAAATCGAGCCGTTGTACTGTTTCTCCTGCCGCTGCTGCTGTACGAGGAAGTGCATTGTCATGGTGCAGCGGACAGAATTCCTCTTCTTTTGCTGGGAATTGCAGGTTTAAGTTCGTTTCGCAGCAACACACAGTAATTTGCACTGTTCAGTGTTTGCCCATGCATTTGGAAATGCCCCAGAATAGGAACCTTCATGTCCCAAAAGAACGTTAACATGATTTTCTTGGTGGAGGGTTGACTTGTGAATTTCTTCTTCACTGGAGAAGACAGATGCTTTGCCTTTTGCTCTCTGGTGTATCGCATAAGTTAAAAAGTGCTTTTATGCTTTGATTCTCCCTTGAAATGAGTTTGACAAATACGGCTTGTGCAGAGCTTTTTTCACTAGGTGTAGATCATCATTAGCATATTAGATCATAGTGCAGCTGCTCTGCTAATTCTCATTCCTTTCACCATTTAACTGAATTTAAAGTAGTGCTAGTAAGGTTTACCGCATGGAAACTACTACATTAAAACAGTGCGTGTGTACAGTATACAGTTATAGATAATAATAATAATAATAATAATAATAATAATAATAATAATAATAATAATCAAATATAGAGCTTAGGCTCAGGCACAAAGAAGACGAGTGAGCAGCAAAGAAGTCACTTTGGTTTCTGTTTCTGTCTTTTGTAGTTGACGTAGTCAATAGTAAATTCACCACAGACGCTGTAGTTAGCATTTAGAAGCTGATTATGCAAATACATATATAACAGGTTTACATATATTAGCTGCATGTACTGTATATTAGTGCTTAATGTGATCCTAATCAGATAGAATTGGTGCTGAATTAGTTGGCAGAAGCAGCACTGTGGTGATACTGGTGAACAGCCTGCCAGGAATATCCAGATGAATGATATACCCTGGTCTCATGAGCCATCAGTACAAGGGAAATAGCATATTTACAGTGTCCAATTTTACATCATTGGCCAGGCAAGTGGCACTAATGGGGTGAAGTCAAGTGGAGGCACTCAACCCCGTTTTGTCAGTGCGGAGAGGAGGAGGATATCTCACCCACTGTGGATTATGCCAATTTCTGGCCTTGCACAAAAAAAAAAACCCCAGTCCTTTACAAAGAGACAACAAATCTCAATAGATCATGTGTTCCAGTTGCTGGAGCTCTTGTGTGTCACATACTGCACCATCTAATCTAGGGGTCTCCAACCACCGGGTTGCGGACCGGTACCAGTCCTTGGGTATTTTGGTACCGGGCCGCAAAACGATAATAATTTTTCTGAAATTTTTCGTTATTTTATTTTCATTAGTTTCCTGGGTCTCTTATTTTGAAAAATTCCACTCTGGTCGCACTACTGCACGTGACTCAGAGAATATAGCGGTTCTATCGCAACACTTTGCGCCCCCCTGGTCCGTCCGTTTACATCGCAAACCAAACAACCAAACCCCCCCACACCCCTACCCCCGGTCTGTGCAAAATATTCTGACAGAAAACCGGTCCGTGGCGCAAAAAATGTTGGGGACCCCTAATCTAGTCCATAACCCCCGGAGAAACGGTGCACTCTGACTGTACGTAGCTTGGCTGTTTAAGTATATCACAAAGTTAATACAGGTGCTCCCCCAGTTACGATGGCCGGACTTACGATTTTTTGAAGTTACGATGATGATTGTGATCTGCTAAAAATTGTAAAATATTTAGAAAATATTTTAAATTCACAGGCAGGCATCGCTGGCAGGCCAGCGTAACAGCGTATGACGTACGCAGACGTTCAGACGACACCCGGGAATGCCACAGTCTCTCCCATAACTCAGAGTTCCCTTGTGTATCGATGTACTGTACTGTGCATTACCTCAGGGTTTTTTGTGATTATTAACGGAGCAGCTTCAGTGACGACTGTCTGTAGACAGAGCTCAGTATTTGTGTAGCGGGGTGTCGCGGCTGGATGGAGCTCAGAGACACAGTGCGGCTGCCCACATCGTACAGGTGTGTGGATCTATCTGACAAACTCTCTCTTTTGAGAGAAATGTGATTTAAATGAAATCTCGCTTAAATGTTATCTCGCTCCACAGTATGAAATATCAGTCTCTCTCTTAACCGAGCACATCAAGAGCTCGTAGCATCGTGGAGCATGACATGAAACTCTCCAACTGATAACATAACTACCGGTACATATTTGTTAAAACTAACACAACACAACAGGACTACACAGTCACTCATTTTACCATATTAAAACTTTACAATTCATGTTCACCACAAGCAGCATTTTCAACACGCCCCTCATTCAGGAAGTAAACAAGGGTTAAAGGTGGCGGTCTTAAAGCGACAGCACCCAGAATACACCCGTTTCCAAATTGTGCTTTTTTCTTAAATGGGACTGTGGTCTGAGCACAAATATTTTAACTAATCAAATAAAAGAACATTTGAGATGTTGATGTTTCAAACAAACAGGAAAAACTATAAATTATTAACATATACTGAAATTTCAACCTGGTTCCATAAGCTAGGCTGAGATACCCCTAAGATAGTGGTTCAAAACTGTTGTTTGACTTATGATATTTTTTCGACTTACGGTGGGTGTGGCCGAACGCATCTCCATCGTGACTTGAGGACAACCTGTACACGCTCATATTTCATCTTATTTTTTGTAGCAAGAATATTAAAGGAGATTTACCATATAGTGCTGTGGTTACCTGGCAACCTTTAATGTCCAAGGCAAATGCTATAAATCCAAGGACAAGAGAGAAACCCTTGCATTTTATTGACTATAAATGTAACTGTTTAGTACAAAATCTTAGACGAATTCACTGAATCGATTTGGGTATCCGACATATTTTTCATGTAATTGTATAATTAAATGCTTCTTTGAACCTGGGCCTTCTTCACCACTGCTATTCACAGTGTAATGCTTCTATTTCTCTAACACACCTGTTTCAACTCATCTGCCACTTCACGGGATGAGAGAGGCATGTTTGAGCAGGAACAGAGTTAAAGCGAACGGTGCAGTGATACTTTAGGACTGAATTTGCAATTAGTCTGTCAGCTGCAAAATAAATTTAAAATTTTGATCTGTAAGAGCAGCTCGGATGGTAGTTCAGGCTGTAAGACAACTCACAGGTTTATGTTAAGGTACTTGTTCTTTAGTAACAGCTAACACAGGGACATGGTTATTGCACCACTTTTGAGGGTAAAAGACACGTGCTGACCAAAACAAAGCGGGGGATAGACACTATCGCAGACTATTCCTTTAAATTTCAATTCAAATAGTTAGTGAATTCCTCAAACTTTCATAGAAATATCAGTTTCTGGTGTTCTGGGGAAAGGCTCTCATTTGGGACCCCCCTTGTCTATACCAATAATTACATCCTTGTAGGACTTTGAAATTGAAAATAAGTGTATAATAAGCTGTGATTTTGACGAGTTAAATGAATTTCTGGAAGGTTCAAGTGCATATTTAGATCACTGCAAGAAATACAGGGAGTCCTCGGTTTCCAGCGTCATCAACCTACGGCGTTTTCGTGGTTACGTCAGTCGCCATCGCCCATAGACGTATTATTAAAAAGTCTTAGAAAGAGGCTTTGTTTACATTCGGTGCTGATATTTAAATGAATGCGGCGCTCAGGATCGAACTCTCAATCAAAACCCGACAGAGTTCATAGAAACCCTGAGCACAAACGTACGGACCAATCAGAACCGAGTCCTTCGCCACGTCAGCCAATCGGCGCGATTGTTTTTCTTTTTTCTTTTCCTTACCTGGTTGGAGATCCGGGTGCTGTGTTAGGTGCTGTATTAGGTTGTTTTAACATTAGACAGTGTTGTACAGTGTGGGAGTTCCAACTAACGGCGAAAATCATGTTACGTCGACCCGTAGGAATGGAACTCTGCCGTAAATCGAGGAATCCCTGTACATGTTTTGGCTTGACAGAAGGAGTTTTAAGATATACGAAAATAGTGACTAGATGCAGCGCTATCGAATACAGGTGCTCACCGAGTTACGATGGCCCGAATTACGATTTTTCGAAGCTACGATGACGATTGCAATGCGCTAAAAATTGTAAATTGTAAAAAAAATGTACAAAAAATGGTATTTAGAAAATATTTAAAATTTGCATGCAGGCATCGCAGACAGGCCAGCGTAAGAGCGCATAATGTACACGGACGTTTGCACGATGCCCAGAAGTATGCGGACGAAACCTGGAAGTACGCGGACGATACCCGGAAGTACGTGGAGGACGCCTAGAAGTACGGGGACGATGCCCAGGTCACTTGCCTCGCATGATGCCTCACTCTCTCCCGCAACTCACGGAGTTAACTTGTGTATCGGTGCACTGTACGGTGCATTACCGCATGTTTTTTGTGTGCTTCAAGAGCTAATTTTAATTCAAAAGCATGTCTTCTACAGGAAAAGACTCCTGGGTAGGCTAGGCTAAGTTGGGCTAAGCTAGGCTAAGTGGTTCAACACAGTGGTTCGACGTATGATATTTTCGACTTACGATGGGTGTGACAGAACGGTAGTCACGTGAAGGAAGTCTGTTCTGACCCAAAATCTGTAGTAGACTGAAAGCTGATTTAATAATAGCAAATTTGACCAGAGTTGATCTTTCCCATTCATGCAGATTTTTGTTTAATTTGTTTATACACTCCGGGTACTGAATTAAAAGCTTAGTTCTAAACAACTTCCTCATCATCTTGCTATTCATCCTAACACCAGTGCTATCACAGGCTACATTCATTCTATTTGCTAAATGATAGCAGGATTCACAGCAAAAAGTGTTAAATGCATTAAGAGCTTTCATTGCATTAAGCAATTACAGTAATTAATGTAAATTAGTGCCTCGGCATGGGCAGGTCTAATTGCGGATATACATTTCCACGACAAACAATAGAGATTATATCAATATGTTACTGCGTCCACCTACACTGCCGTACATTCCGCAGTAAGTGCAGAATAAACGCCCTCTTAGTCACCCACCGAGTGACACATTTAACCCACACATAGCAGTGCATACACTCCACCAAAAGATTGCTGCATCAGGGGAATTGAGAGGATTTAACAGGGGTTTACTGTGGATCAGCGGCGTTATTAATTACACCTCCACACCATGAGAATGCAGGCAGAAAATAGATGGACTCTCGGTGCTATCTCAACAGCCTGTGTCATCTCCAATTTATCACAATTAATGCCAGCGCTTCTTAAAGTGTAACCATGCAGAGACGGCTCAAGGTCAGGATTCAGTGCGGTCAGGCTTGTTTATGTATGTATGTATTTATTTATTTAGCATACTGCAGCAAAGTGAGTTCAGATTTTGGGTAAGGTCAAAGGTTGGGATCAGGACGAGGGTAATCTTCAGCTATAGGCACTGTCTTTGTCAGAGGCAAAGGGCAGGGCATGGCATGATTTGTCTAGCAGCCATGTCTTTTTGTCACTATGCATTTCAGTCATGTGTGTATCATGCTAGTTTTTTCTCTATCTCTTCGTCAGCCAGTGCCTTGACCACACCCCATGCACCGTTTTGCATTTAAGTTGCTGTGGTTTCGAATCGGAATTTCTTCAAGATTCGTTTTTGTAACAATCAGAGGTAAAAATTGTGTTCTATAAGGAACAAGCTGGGGTTTTCTTTCCGGGTTATTAATGTGACTGTTTTTAGACGTTGCAAGGATAAAAGGGTTGCTATTGGTCTTTAGTGGGCGGTGCAGTGGTTAGCACTGGTGTCTCACAGCAAGAAGGTCCTGGGTTGGATTCCCAGGTCGACCTGTGCGCCTTTCTGTGTGGAGTTTGCATGTTCTCCCTGTGCCTGTGTGGGTTTCCTCCAGGTACTCCAGTTTCCTCCCACAGTCCTAAGACTTAAATTAGGTTGCACGGCTACTCTGACTTGCCCATAGATGTGTGTCTGTGTGATCTCAAGCCCCGATTTAGGGAGGAGTGTTGAGCTTGAGGGTAGCAACCCCACTCTGTAAAATACATCCTGGCTTGAAAAAATATCGAGCAAGCAGAATGGGGACCCACTTGATGGTCTTTCATCTTCTGCCTTCTGCTTAATCCTCGTAATGTCCTCCCGTTTGACTTACACCTTTTGTCCTCTGGGGTCAAAATGACCCCACCTCCTATGACTGTTAT
>JAQLOM010173864.1:0-11060 GCA_030068315.1 Chrysichthys thysi | reverse complement strand
GTGTGTGTGTGTGTGTGTGTGTGTGTGTGTGTGTGTGTGTGTGTGTGTGTGTGTGTGTGTGTGTGCGCGCGCGCATTATTATACCTGTAGCACCAAGATACACTTCTACAGCTGGAGACTGAACAGAGCAGCCATGTAATTGCAGAAGCAATGTTTCTCTCTCTTTCTCTCTTTATTTCTATCTCTCTGCATTTCTCTTTCTCTCTCTCCTCTCTCTCTCTTTCTATTTCTCTCTCTCCTATCTCTTTCTCTTTCTCACTCTTTCCTCTTTTTCTCACTTTATTTCTCTCTCCCTCTGTATTTCTCTTTTTCTCTCTATTTCTGATTTCTCTCTCTCTCTGTATTTCTCTCTCTTTCCTCTCCTCTCTCTCTCTCTGTGTAATCCTCTCTTTCTCTTTGTCTCTTTTTTTCCTCTCTTTCTCTTTTTGTTATTATTCTTTTCTCTTTTTCTCTCTTTATTTCTCTTTTTACGCGTCTCTCTTTATTTCTCTCTATCTCTTTCCTCTTTTTCTCTCTTTTCCTCTCTTTTATTTCTCTCTCTTTCCTCTTTTTCTCTTTTTATTTCTCTTTATCTCTCTGTATTTCTCTCTCCTCTCTTTCTCTATATTTCTCTTTCTCGCTCTCTCCTCTTTTTCTCTCCATTTCTCTCTCTCTGTATTTCTCTTTTTCTCTCCATTTCTCTCTCTCTCTTTCCTCTCTCTCGCTGCATTTCTCTCTTTCCTCTCTCTTTATTCCTCTCTCTCTCTCTTTTTCCCTCTCTTTCTCTTTATTTCACTCTTTATCTCTCTCGCTCTTTCCTCTTTTTCTCTTTCTTTCTCTCTTTTCTTTCTCTTTTTGTGTCTCTCTCTATTTCTCTCTCTCTCTCCTCTCTACCTGAATTTCTCTTTCTCTCACTTTCTTCCTCTCTCTGTATTTCTCTCTCTCCCTCTCTACCTGAATTTCTCTCTCTCTCTCTCTCTCTCTCTCTGTCTGCTCTGCAGCAGGGTGAGACGCTCAGCATAATGGCCACACTGAATATTGATCCCAGCAGTTTAACCCAGTGGTTGATGTAGAACATAAAGGGCACAAGAGACCCAAACGAATAAGGGAGACCGAAAGCAAAGGAAAGCAAGTGAGAGATTTGTTATTAGTAATATTCTCAGTATCCTGAAAGTTCAGTGATGTACCACTTTAATAGGAACAACTCTACATCTGCACACTCAGGTAATTATCCCATTCGGCCCTCAAGTAGCAGCAGCGCCAATGCATAAAATCAGGCAGATTCAGGTCAAGAGGTTCAATTTATGTTCACGTCGAACACCAGAATGAGGCAAAACGTGATCTCAGGAGCCATGGCGTGTTTGTTAGCGTCAGATTGGCTGGTTTGAGTCTTTTAGGTTTTTTTCCCCAGAAACTGCTGAACTCCTGAAAGTTTAGAAAGTGTGGAATGGTGTGGGGGGAAAAACAAAAAACATCACATGAGGAGCAATTCTGCATTTGCTAGCTTGGTTGAAGCTGACAGGAAGGCTGCAGTAACTCAATCACTATTTACGTCCGTGGTGAGCAGAAAAGTATCTCAGAACGCACCACATGCCGAACTTAGAGGTGGATGTGCTACAACAGCAGAAGACTGCATCAGGTCTGGCCCCTGTCAGAGAATCAGAGATCGGGAAACTGGAGAGATGAAGACTGAAAAAAGGATCAGACGAAAATCGATCAGAGGCTGTAGGAGAAGTCTACCAAAGCAGACTTGTAGGCATTAAGTTCAAAGAATCCACTCTGTTTTCAAAGAATAAAACTTTGTTTTCGCAATAGTTTATGGCTAACCGTGTCTTGCTGGCTTATAACCACTTACGGTCCTTACTTATCATTCATTTTTTTGATGCCTGTTGTTCAGCAAATACTATTAATTACTTAGTAAATACAGTGAAATGAGACAGGGAATTTGCAGCACAGCAAAAATGCATTGTGATGAGAATTGAATATAGTGTGTTTTATTAATTTGTCAATTAGAATGTGTAATTTTATTAGCTGTGTTAGCAATGGCTTAGTTAAAGTTGGATGATGCTTTATGGCTGCTGTTTAAAGCGTATAATTCGACGTCACGCATTTTGCAATTGATTCTTCTTCTTCTTCTTATTATTATTATAATACTTTGATATGGTACACTGATAGGACAGTCTCACCTACCTCCACAGTAATTTTGGCATGTAACATACAGATGAAACAGGATGTATCTCAGCACTGGCTCGAGGACATTGCCATCACACATAATATATATCCCCAGAAACAAGCTCTGATGATTCCTATGGTATCTGATCATCCTTTGGTGCTAAGTGGTGGTGCCAGAAAATGCTTGGCCCCTTAATCACTGCATGCTGATCTATTTCGTAATTATTGCCATTATTCTCAACATTGTGATTATGTTTATATTGTTAATTATTCATATTATTTATCATTAAATGAGGAACAAGGATAATTGTCCTCTTAATCGCCGCATGCAGATCTATTTTGTAATTATTCCCATTATTCTTAGGATAGCGTAGATTGTTAATTATTTGTTATTTATCATTAAACAAGGACTGAGGATAATTATCGCCTTGTGATCAGTGGCTTTGTCAACGGTTTAGCAGCACTGTTCAGCTGTGTGTGTGTGTGAGAGAGAACTGTTTGACTCCTGAATGATGTACACAGCCTTTTCTAGCCCCGAATGCTTCCTTTCTAAGATGGTTTCATTAAGCTGGGAGAAGCGTGGCTCTGTTTCGCTTCATACAGAACGAGGAAAATATCTCGCGTTTTATTGAAACAGATCATGACCAGCTTCCCATTATCTATTTGGGCCCCAAATTCACACTATGACTCCTGATGGAGACTGGTTGTGTGGTTATTGAATACTCTTGAAGTATTGCTTTACCTGTCTACACACACACACACACACACACACACACACACACACACACACACACACACACACACACTCTCTCTCTCTCTCTCTCTCTGCTCTTATTTCAGCACTTAGGACAGAACTAATTTTGAGAAATTATTTGCTATCAAGATCACTACATTCTTCAGTAATGTGAGCCAAAAGTGGTGTGTTATTACTGACTTAGAGCAGCAGAGTGGATATAAGGGGTCTACACACCCCTGTTAAAATGATAGGTTTATGTGATGAAGAAATGGAATGAAGTCAGACGAGTTGCAATTTCAGTCATATAAAGCAATTTTTCTTGGTTGATATAGCAACCAACAAAATTAGAATTAAAAACAAATCGAAACATTTAAAGGCACAAAAAAAAAAAAAAACCTACCTACCTTAAAATGGTGCATGGGACTGAGCGGTCACATTCAGTCCAGCGTCACAGACCATTTAAACCTGGCCAAAACATCCCAAGGTAAAAACATTTTGGATGGAAACATCCAGAAGATATTATTGGTGTAAATCCCAAACAGTTTATCACACAATACCTAGAGTGAAGCATGGTGGTGGCAGCATCATGATATAGGGCTGCTTCTCTACAGTGTGAACAGGGGCTCTGGTCAACATAGAGGGAATCATGGATAGCTTTCAATGCCATTTTATGAAAGTGAATCAAAAAGTTACTTCAGCTTTTACAGAAGTAACTGTGAGAAACTGAATGCATCAATTTTCAACACCGTCCCCATGCAAGATAACACACTTGTTGTATCATTCATCTAGCTTCTGTATACCTGCAGAGAAGTTTTTGGCTGCTCCTGAAGCCAGGTGAGCCCGCTTCCTTTACTTCATCATCAGAGGTGAATCTGCGACCGCGCAGCGCCTCCTTCAAGGGACCGAAGACGGGATAATGGCTCGGCACCCGATCTGGGCTGTAAGGAGGACGTGGGAGATGTTGGAACCCGAGCCGTTGCACTGTCTCTACTGTCCCTGCTGCTGTACGAGGACGTGTATTGTCATGGGGCAGCGAGTCTGTTATGGACAGCGTTCCTCTTCTTTTGTTGTGAATTGCAGGTTAAAGTTCATTTCACAGGAATTTGCACATTGATGCTTTGTCCATGTGCTTGGAAATGCACCAGACTATGAACCTTCATGTCCCAAAAGAACGTTAAGCTGATTTTCTTGGGGGAGGACTGACTTTTAAATTTCTTCATCACTGGAGACGATGGACGTCTCCATTCCATGCTTTGTGTTTTGCTCTCCGGGTTGTAGCATAAATCAAAAATTCCCTTTTTTTTTATTTTTTTTATTCTCCCTCATATTTTGGCACAAACCGTGCAGGCCTCCATTAGACAGCTGAAGATGACGAAAAGGTTCACCTTCCAGCGTGATGAATACAGAATGTAAGCCCAAGTCAACAAAGAAATGGCTTCAGAAGAAGATGATCAAAGTTGTGGAATGGCTCAGTCAGATCAAAGTTTTAATGAAAACCGGTGCAATGATTCGAAGAGGACTGGAGAAAAAGATCACACATGATTTACTCAAGCTTCATTTCTTTTCCATCACAGAAGCCTGCTATTTTCTGTTTTTGTGTAGATCCTTTCTATGCAGTCTAGAATGTCAAAAATAAGTCTGTACCAAAGCGTCGTCATGATGAGGTGCCATTATGTGAATCGTGTGTAAATGGGGCATTTCAGTATAGAGCCAGATTTCAAAATGTATTTTTTACACAATAACGAATGAATTCCAATTAAAATATGTTCTTGGAAATACAGTAGAACCTCTGGTCATGAGTGCTTCCGAACGCGAACAGATCGGTTCCCGGGCCAAAAAATTCGGCAAGATTTTGCATCTGGTCACGACCACATAATCAGGTACCGAACAAACACAATCCCGACCATTTCCTCCTTCCGCTTCGTACGCGCCAATGTTTTCCCATTTTCTGTTTGCGTATTGCGTACCTAACAAAGACGCACGCATTTCTGTGCTTAAAAAACCCCCAATATTTCCATACAGTTCGTAGGGTCTGGAACGGACTAATCGTATCTACATACAATCCAAAGGGGAATTTGGGTTCAGGAAACAACCAGAGGTGAGCAGAGGTACCACTGTACATACGAACTCGGTAACGTAGAGATTTGATGAACCATAAAAACCCCTCTGTTTGAGTGAAAAGTGGCATTCCTCTTCTCCTACTGGACCTTGGCATAAGGGATTATTTCCCAAATTTTATCCCAAGTCCTCCTGTGAGAAGTGCATATTAGCATACAGAAACCATTTCATTCGAGTCAGTCCTCTCGCACTAATATGACACGAGTTCACACTTTTCCGCCACATTAATTCCTCGTCAAACGCTTTTCTCCAAACACTTTACAAATGAAGCAGAGTTGATTCCTGTGCAGATCTGTAAAACGGAGCCTAGAGCAATATAAAAGAGAAAAAAACAAAGGCGTTTAACACCAGGGTCCAGGAAAGTTTTTTTTTTTGTTGTTGTTTTTTTTTGACCGTGCAAAAAATACTTTGCATAAAGAACAAGCACCAAGGGAAGGACTTTTCAAAAAGAACTAAAAGTGCCTTTGAAAGCTAGTCGTAGCTTATAGGAGAGTAACGGGTGGCGTGTCGAATCATGAGCAACCGTGTACCGGATTTCATCGCTGTTCACCATCGTCTTTTTATCTGAGCTGATGGATGTTGGCGATTGGCTAGTGACACGGGGGTTGATCGTGAAGTCCAAGTAAGGCCCCACCGACCCCAGTTCTGCTCTCTTGGACTCCAGGCCATGGATGGGTGTGACATCATCATCATGCCCATCATCGTCATCCTCAGGATTTCCTAAGGCACCAACATGCACCAAAATCTCCAAATGTAGGGAATATAGACTGGAAAACGAAATCACTGAGTGAGACTGCACGGCTAAAAGAAGATACGAGTTGAGAATTTTCGCTTTCCTGGAACAAAGACAAGCATGGTGGGAAAACAACATATTTTTAGGCTCTTGTAATAAGAGCTGTTTTGCTGGCTTTATTTCGCCGAGTGATCCGTGTGCTTGAGCAGCTCTGACAGCTCCAAGCAATTGATTTTCAAATAATTTGTCATGCCTTTCACCCCGAGGACAGAATCTGCTGGGCGAAAAAAAATGGCACGTTTCTTCGCTATTATGTGATGCTTTTTTTTTTTTTTTCTCCGGCAGTGGAATTACCCAGATTTAGTGCTGGTGGTTAGAAAGAGAGCTCCAGTGTTCCTTGGCTCCTGTGGAGCAGCGGCTTGAAATAAGGATCTTTTTTTTTGCAGCGGTTTGATTAGTGCGTATAACTCGCAGCATGTTAAATATTAACCAGTGCTGGATGGTGGTGGATTGTCTGGGGTTTTTTTTTTTTTTTTTTTGTAGCAGCAGCAGCTCTGATGGATGATCTGGCTCTTATGGAGTGAAGTGGAAGATCTTGTCCCTGCTGCATCAGCACAGATCTCCTGGTGCTCTCTTGGAGCTGGAGATCGTGCAACGTGATTAAGTGCAAAAGAAAACCCTTTGTGCCGTGCCATGCCTCTTTTTCTTTGTAGTTTTTTTTTTTTTTTTTGCGAGACGGGGTGTTTATAAAAAGTAGCGTGGAAGTGCGAAACCCAGAATAAGACTGATTCGTCAGGGGAAATGTAGTAGGGTTGTTGTTGTTGTTGTTGGGGGTGGTGTTTTATTTTTTTTATTTTTTTAAGCTTGTCGTAAGCTGAGAACTTGTCACGGAATAAATCACCAAATTGAGATAAGACTGTCGATGATCCCTGCATTGTGTTGTGGAGGGATTTAGAAGGATTTTTATGAGTTTTGACTTTTATGTGTGAGATTGTGTTGACGGATTATCTGTTGCACTGTGTGTATTTTCTATGTTTTGTTGTTTAAAAGGCGTGATGGAAAACCCGTTAAAAGCCACGCGTTAACGTGCGTCGTGGGTGATCACGTCACGAGTGGACGGTCGAGACGTGTACACTACCGGTTAAAAGTTTTAGAACACCCCAGTTTTTCCAGTTATTTCTTGCAGTTAAAGTCGTTCAAGTCCAATGAATTGAAGTGGTACAAAGGTGAGTGGCGAACTGTCAGAGGTTAAAAAAAAAAAGCTAAGCTTACCCAAAATTGAAAAATAATGTGCATTACAAAATTATACAAAAAGGCCTTTTTTCAGGGAACGCAAAATGGGTCAACAATTTAAAGCTGTTCTGCAGCAATGGAGCTGAATCAAGCCTTAATAATCAATAATTAATAATCAATTCCTTACAGGTTTTCCAGCTTTTCCTGATTACTTACTGACTTGATTCTAAACTGCATAATTTTCAATAAAAAAAAAAAAAAAAACTGGAAAAAGTGGGGTGTTCTAAAACTTTTGACCGGTGGTGTAGGCATTCACACTGGGAACTGTGGTCTCCAGGGACCACTTGGGATCAGATTTCATACGTTATTTCTGCAGAAGGAGGTCCGTCACGAGCATTTATCGTTAAATCCATCTTCTGCAGCTTTTATTTTCAGGCAGAAATATTCTGCGTCTCCTGTTTCATGTGCACCGTTTCAAAAAGTTTTAATTGCGCGGCCTGTTAGCGAGACTTAGAAATGACTCGGAGGTGAGACGACGAATGAAATATGCAAAAAATCCCCTGCTTTTTTTTTCCCCCTCTGCTCTCGCAGCGTCACCTTTATCCCTTAGCCTAGCAACAGAGAGCTCTACAGTTTGCACGATTTCCAAACAGTCTCCTGTGATTAGATTACATATTTGTCTGCTAGGACAATGATTAGTTGGTCCTTCAGTGCTGTCCGGGACACAGTGAAACACATTCCTGTTCATACTTCAAATGTTATCTAACCATGGATGTCCCAGGTGTGGAACGCGTCCAAATGTGGTTTGTGTAATCAGGATCACAGCGCATCTTCAAGGCACATTTGACCCTGTACACTGTACCTGTGATCGGATAGGCCAGGACGCATGATAATGACTTGTGTAAGACTGAGTACAGCATTTGTTATGAGACTGAGCACACATTGTAATTGGCCTTGCTCCTCCCACAATACCCATTATAGGCGGAGTCATCAAGTCTGGAGAAAGTTAGTTAAATACAGGTGCTCTCTGAGTTACGATGACCATTATGATGCACTAAAAATTGTAAAATATTTATAAAATATTTAAGTTTCGCAAGCAGGCATCGCTGTCAGACCAGCATAACAACATATGACATATAATAAGTTCGGACGACACCCGGAAGTATGCGGACGATGCCCTGATGTCACTCACCTCGCGTGATGCCTCACTCTCTCCCGCAACTTTCCGAGTTCCCTTGTGCATCGGTGTACTGTACCATGCATTACCACGTGTTTTTTGTGTGTGCTTCAAGAGCTAATTTTAATTCAAAAGCATGTCTTCTAAACGCCCCAGCATGTCCCCTACAGGAAAAGACTCCTCCTGAAGGCTAGGCTAAACTAGGCTAGGATACCTAAGCTAGGCTAAGCAGCGGCCTATGACATTCAACGTATGATATTTTCAACATGCAGTGGGTATAGCGGAATGCATCTCCATCGTAACTTGAGGACTACCTGTAAATACTCACCTTCCTTCCTTTAGCGCTCTTTCAGAAGCTCTGCCCCACAAATTCATGGATACACATTGCCAAGGCAATGACACTAACGACGGCACCCCTATCTCCCCTCCCCTTCCCCCTGTTCTGTGATTGGCTTGAATACACCCCCGGTTCCTGATAGGCTGGAATAGTGTTGTGTGGCTCGGTCCAAGCCACTTTCTTCTTGTTTCCCTGTTTACAGAACCAGGGTTGAGTATGAACACTGGGCGTTTTTCAGCACAGCTGGCGATCCGTGAGGAGATATTTGCGGAATAAAAAACAAAGTGTGCAGGATTGGAATCCATGACTATGCCTTTAAATGGTCAAAATGGTTGCAGTCCCCCAGTTTTCACACTTGGCCTTCAAGTCAGGACAGATTCTGGGTTTGGGTTAAGGCTCTGGGTTACGGATGAGAAGGGTAGGGTTATGGCCCCAGCACGTCCAAGCTGCCAGTGATGGGCCCCTGAGCAAGGCCCTTAAGCCTGTCTGCGCTAGGAGTGTCTGTATCATGGCTAACCCTGCTGTCTGACTCCAACTTCCTAAAAAACTGGGATACGCAAAGAAGAGAATTTCATCATGTTGGTATTCTTAGACGTGAAAGAATCCCTTCTGAAGCATGAGTGCAAAATTCCACACAACGCTTTTCTGCGTGCAGGTTTGAAAACGGTCGGCACCGGATTCCCAGTGTTTTATTTCATTTTTTTGCATAATAACAACTTGCTTCTTATCATTCACTTATCCGTGATGAGATCTCGCTCTCGCTCGCTCTCTCTCTCTCTCGCTAATGATGAGTTGACTGCTCACTCACTGCTGCTTCTCTCTGCTTTTTTTTCTTCTTCTCGTGAGTACTTTGTTATTTAACACGAGCGTATTCCAGTGCTTCATTGTTCCTAATCAGATTGCAGTCATTTTAATCTCCCGTGTTTCTCTGTCTGTGTCCTTACAGGAAGTTCGTGCCATAGTAACACACTCCCGGCTCTTGTGCGTACACCACCTCTGATGATGCAATCCACGCTGGATATGAAACCGTTTATGTCTTTCCCCGTGGAGGGATCATCACCCGTCGGTCTCTTCGCCAATTTCAGCACGGTATTCGATTCCCTTTCTGTCTCTCTTTCTCTCTCTCTCACTCCCTCCCCCCATCTCTTTTTTTTTTTTTGTCTCTCTGTGGACTTCAGTATGCTGAAACATACCATGCACATTATTCATTTCAGAGGCAAACATTGCATCTTCACATCCACTGGTAGTGTAGGATGCTAAAATCTGGCTGTTTAAAAACCTAAAGTAAAAATTGTGAGCCAGAGTGTTAGGCTACTTAATTTAAAAAAAAGGATACTAATTTTTTTCCCCAGGTAGGTAGAAACAGCAATGTTGGTATCATTAGAGATTAAATTCCTTCTCTAAAGTTATTTTTTTTATTTTTTAAAACGTAGTAACGAAAATATCAGCAGGCAAGGAAAGCCGCACTATGAGAAACTTGACGATTTTAAGCCCCGCCCACTTTGTAATCGCGTTACGTCGTCCGCATGACCCGAAAAGCTCGCTTCCGGTGATATTTGTTTATTTATGTCATTTCAATATGCATACATGCTAAAAAAAATTAGAAACTCTATAAACCGCATTAACTAGAGGGAAAACCCCATCAAACCACGTGGTGTTTTTAAAACCGGCTTTCTATTTTTCGAAATAATTTCTTTCGGTACCCAGAATCAAAAAGCTGACCAGTTTCCGGGACGATCTGCGTTGATGAGATCGTTCATGTCTGTCCTCGGTTAGAAGGATATTACCGAGGAAGCTGGCCAAAATGTTGATCCTGATTTGGATTTTTGTTGGATTTTGTTCTCAGGCATATCAGGCAATAATTCTGAATTAATTTTGGATGTTTCTCTGTGATATCGGGTTAACCAAGAGAATACTGTCCTGACCAAGAAATCCTGGTGCGTGGTATTCTTTTCATGAAACAACAGAGAAATGATTCCTCGACACACTTTTTTTGGACTCGTTATCACACTAAATGAAACATTTCAACTCTAACAACATTAAAAGACTCAAGGTTTGGCTTGATTATGCATGCAAATTTATGCATATTTAATTTGACAACGCCTCATTTGCATAAATAAATGTAGTACACAAAGATACTTCAGAGTTTCAGAAAACAACTGTGTGTGTGTGTATACATGCTCCCCAACTTATGAAGTTTGAAGTTTCGATGACTATTGTGATCTGCTAAAAATGGTAAAATATTTAGGAACTATATAGGAAATGTTTAAAATTTGTGAGCAGGCATCGCTGGCAGGCCAGTATAACAGCGTATGGCGTATGCAGACATTCAGACGACGGCCAGAAGTACACGACCGACACTGTACATGTGTGTATGTACATATATACATACATATATAAATAAAATGTGTGTGTGTGCGTATGTATGTGTGTGTATATGTATGTATGTATGTATGTATGTGTGTGTGTGTGTGTGTGTATATATATATATATATATATCTGTGTGTGTGTGTGTGTGTGTGTGTGTGTGTGTGTGTGTGTCTCTATCTGTCTGTGTGTGTGTGTGTGGTGTGGG
>JAQLOM010173821.1:0-11064 GCA_030068315.1 Chrysichthys thysi | reverse complement strand
AGAGAGATAGATAGATGGGTGGATAGATAGACAGATACTTAGATACATTTATAGATTAATAAACTTTTCTGTTAAGCTGCTTTGTGAGAGTACTTTATGTCCATTGTTTTAAGCACTATACAAATAAAATTGAACTGAACTGAATAAATAAAGGACTAGTGGGTGGGACTAGAGGCAGCTGATTCATAATTTGTGCTGAAAATACTCTGTCATATGGTCCTTTTAAATCTGTGCTTGATCCTACAAAACTTTGATGAACAAGGGCCTATGTGTTCCTTAAAAGCCTTCTCCTGGATTCCAGAACTAAAGGAAATGTTTAGCCATGTTTGGAAACTGCAAACTGGACATCCTCTCTAACTGCCACCTGAATTTGGCTGCCAGCCATGGCCACACTGATCCAGGCCTTGCTCTGCCAATCATACCATCAACTGAACATAGATGCCAATACAGTGTGGATAGAGTTACACCACGTGACTGCCAACATTACTCTATCCAGTTTGTTCACTTTTTTTGATTCCTTGTGCTCTGCCAGGTAGCAGTAGCTGTCTTGAAAGGAGACATTTAGAAAAAATTGCAAACATTATTGTAATGTTCACTGTCCAAAGTGTAGTGACTTCCTTACCCAAGACCACTGATTTCACATGGCCAAAGTGCAAAAGAGTTTTGTTGTGGGAAGGGTGAGATTTTACACAACATTTTTACAACTGATAAGACAGATAAATTTGAAAAGAGTTGAAAAGAGAATAGTATACAGAATTACATAAAGAAAACTCCTCAGTAAAGAAGACATTTCTGCTTGTTTCTTGTAGTTTGAAAGTCAAAGATGAAGGTTGGAGGGATATATAGAATTGGTGGACATGCCTTACAAAGCAGTGAAATGGGGAGTAAGTGAAAGAGGCATCATATAACGGTAAAAGAGGTGGTTGGAACTAAAAACCTCTTTCTGGAAGTTCAACAAGGACTGTTCCCAGAATAAACATGTACTCAGCCCTGTTCAGTGATAAGAAAAAAGGCTATGGCCCTGAGCAGGCATAGCAGAGAAAACAGAGGCAGATTATGGGAAAGGATGAGAAAGTAGGCCTTAGAGGTGGTCATTCTGATAGGATGATGACTACAAAATTACCTCTTCCTCAAGAAACAAAAGTGCACAAAACTAAGTGCATCATTCAGAAAAATAAACGCATTAAACTTGAAATTACAATGAGGTAATCCAATATCTGAAACGTTAACTTCATTTTTTGTTTAAAGTTTAGGAAATGTATTAAGAAGCAAAACTAACATTTTGCAATAGTCAGAAGCTAGTGCAGGTACAAAAAGCATTACAGGAAGTCCTCAAATTTCAGTGGAGATGCGTTCAGCCTTAAGTCGAAAATATTGTAAGTTGAACAACTGTGTTGAACCACTTAGCCTACCTTATGTATCTCACCCTAGCTTAGCCCAGTTTATGTAACCAGGCTGAAATTATATGTTTATTATTTATTGTTTTTCCTGTTTGTTTGAAACTTCACCAACATCTCAAATGTTCATTTATTTGATTAGTTAAAATATTTGTATTTAGATCACAGTCCCATGTAAGAAAAAGTGCAAATTGGAAGTGTGTGTATTCTTGGTACTGTTGCTTTAAGGCTGCCAGCTGTCACGGTGCACGGAGGGCGGACACAAGGGCAAAGCCAGTTCTAAGTATAGTTTGTTTTTATTGACTGGATTGAGTGTACGGTACACTTACAGAGTCTAAACATGTAGCGAAAACGGCACGCAATACATCTTCCCGATTCCTGAGATCAGGTGAAGCGAGTAAAGGAAGATGTCATTCTACGAGCCGACAATACCGTGTAACGACAGTCCCGGAAGTTAAGCACTGTACATGGCGCATTACCCGCAACACGGACACAGAGAAAAAGCGCATAAGTCTGCTTACCGGCATGAACTTGTAACTTAACATGACAAGGTGTGTGCACGCGGGACGTGAGTCAATACTCCGCGTTTATCCATAGGACGTGGCAGTCTTTATAATCCACGGAGATTCGAAAAACATCTGTTCCAAGTTCCGATGATTGACGCAAGGTCCGTGTCTGCGCATGCGTCCATGGCACTATCGTGCGAGCACTCGCGCATTCCACAGACACGCCCAAGTTCAGTCCGCGCGCTCTGGGCTGCACTGCGTTGCGCAGTCCGCTTACGTTCAGTCCGCGCGCTCCGGGCTGCACTGCGTTGCGCAATCCGCTCACGTTCAGCATGCGCGCTCCGCGCTGTACTGTGCTGCGCAGGCTGTGGAGTGGGGTCCTTACACCAGCAGCCTTTATTTCAGGGGTGCCCAATATGTCGATCACGATCTACCAGCCGATCGCAAAAGGTAGTATGGGGGCTCGCATGGCATTAAAAAAATAGACGTCAGCCTATCATCTATCCTCACTATGAAATTTGTCACTTGATTGACATACAGGGCAGCCAGTCTGACATTTGAATGGTGAAGGAACTAAAATACCAGTTATCCGGGCAGCAGTCATTTTTTCTCACAGCTGACCACAAAACCGAAGGCAGCCACCGAAGCATCATTCCGGGTGAGTCACTTCATCGTTAAGCACAAGACGTCCTTCCAAGATGGAGAGATGGTAAAAGAGGCATTCGTTGAAGCAGCTGACTTGTTCCGAGACTTTAAAAACAAACCCGAAATATTATCTTCAATCAAAGCTCTCCAGCTCTCAAGAAGTACGGTTATACGGCGCTGTGAAGCCATGGCTGAGGATTTGACACAGCAACTTTGGAAGGATATCACGGACTACAAGTGTTTCTCACTGCAATTGGACGAGTCTACAGACATGAGTGACATGGCCAGTTGTGCATTTTTATTTGGATGGCATTTACCGATATGACTGCAAAAGTGGAGCTGTTAACAGTACCGCCCATGAAAGAACACACACGAGGAGAGGACATTTTTCAGTCTTTCAAAAACTTTATCGAGAAAACCCAGCTCCCAGTATACAAATTGGTGTCCATCACCATGCGCCCGTGATGGTTGGCCGCTCAAATGGATCTATTGCCAGGTGCAGGGAGGACGATGCTTTCCTGGACTTCTTCAGTTACCACTGCATAATACACCAACAAGTGTTATGTGAAAAAATGCTCAACATGAAAGAGATAATGGATGTGGCAACAAAGATCACCTGTTCCATTCACAGCATATCTCTTCAAAGACGGCTATTTCATGTGCATCTGGAGAAGGCTGACTGCGACCAGTCTGAGATGTTGCTACACACTGACGTGAGATGGCTTACTCGAGGGAAATTCCTGCAAAGATTTCGAGAGCTCGAAGGAGTTTTTCCATGTAGCTAAACATGCAGAATACAACCAAGTGTAACGTGGTGCTCAGTTAGCACCTGAGTGGAGCTACTGTATTAGCTACTAAGCATGACACTTGAAATCAGAGCTAGGTTCGGCTGAAGGGAGAGAATTGGCAACAACCAGTATTTAAACAGGAGTCCTGTGAAAGCGCTCTTGCTTAAGGAAAAGAAAGCGCGTGCTCTTGTTTAAAGAGAGAAAAGGCATGCTCTCTTCTTAAGGAGAAAGAAAATCGTACTCTCTTGCTTTTAAAGAGAGAAAATGTGCGCTCTGCTTAAAGAGAGAAAAAAACATGCCGATCTTTTCCTCATGTATCCTAAAAGTTTTGGTGCCACCACATACTCGGTGCAGTGCCACCTAGAGGACTGGGGAATATATAAATAAAATACAACACTAGTAACCTTGTTCATTTTAAGTGGGCTACATCCTCCCCCCCTGAATGTGCATGCATCCCTGCATGTACTTATTCCTATTTAGACAGTAGTTAGGTGGCCTGCTTCTAAAGGAATAGACTTGATCATTGGATTTAAGTCCAAAGCCTTTGTAAAGGCTTGGTCAAGCCCTTTCAATAAAGACTGCATAACTAAAATCAGGGGATTTCCTAACGTCTGGTAAGTCAGTCGGTCAGGTTTTAACCTATATCTGGTTGACCGTCTCACTTCTGTGTCTTCTCGCTCTTGGACAACGTCCACTCTGAAATCCTCAAATTCACACTCATCAGGAAACTCTTCATGACTTTGCTCTGCTACAGATTCCTGTTCATCTCTGTGTTCTGTCTCAGGCATGGTTTGCACCACATCATCCACCTCTGCTACATAACTTGTCTACTGACTTAGGAGAGAAGAAGGAAGAGACAATTCATCCCTTTTTGATCCATCTTCACAGGAGTTAAGAGATTCGTTCATGTGATGCCCTTGCTGCTGACTTCCAGTAGGCTGGAATACCTCAGCCTCAGGTCTCAGGTTGGACTGCTCATAACTCACTGAAGTAGGCCTTGGGTTATTTTGAGGAATTTCATGCACGATAGTGATCAAGGGGTAGACTGTCTCTGGCACTTCAGAGTAGTCAAGGACTTCTTCCCCTTCACTTTCACAGGGATCACTCAGCTGCCCTTCCTCCTCAGACACTGGGCTCTGAACAGGTTGAGTCACATTTTTCTTTTGCTTGTGCCGAGTCACTTCTGCTTCAATGGATGGAGCAAGGAAGCCACAAGGTAAGAGCAAGTCACAATGCAGTGTCCTGTTGGGCCCATCAGAGTTGGCAGGAGCAACAACATAGACAGGGGAATCACTGATGCGTTTAACTACTTTGTACACAGTTTGGCTCGATCAACGATCAGCTATCTTGTGTTTCCCCCGCAATCCAACATTCTTGATGAGGACACGGTCTCCTTCCTCTAGGACAGGTTCTCTTACTTTCACGTCATATCTCTCTTTGTTTTTCAGAGCAGCTTTCTCACCATGTTCTACTGCAAGCTTGTAGCTCTCTTGCGAGTTTTCTTTGAGCCGTTTCACAGTCAGTATAAGTAACTTTGCTCCAACCCTCTGGTTTGAGGCCAAATGCAATATCAATAGGTAGGCTTGGCTGTCTCCCGAACATTAGCTGATACGGAGAAAAGCTTGTAGTGTCATTTTTGGTGCAATTGTAGACGTGTACCAAGGGCTGCACGTAATCACGCCACTTGACTTTGTTTCCCTCTTCAAGAGTTCCCAGCATCTTCAAAAGCGTTCGATTAAACCGTTCAATCGGATTACCGTGTGGGTGATATGGGGTAGTTCTTGTCTTTTTGATTCCCAACAAGAGGTAAAGGTCTTTGATTACTGCAGATTCGAAGTTGCGACCTTGGCTGCTATGTAGACGCTCGGGCATGCCATAATGGACAAAAAAGTTGTTCTACTAAAGCCTTTGCTACTGTCTTGTCCTTTTGGTCAGTGCTTGGTAATTCAATGGCATACTTAGTGAAATGGTCAGTGATGACAAGGATTTTCTTCGTCCCACGGCCATTGGGCTTCAAAGACAGATAGTCCATGCAGACTAGATCAAGTGGTCTACTAGTCCGGATGTTCACTAGACAGGCTGTTCTCTCAGCTTTTGCTTTGCAACGAACACACCTTTCGCAGGTTTTCACTTTCTCACCCACTTCCATGGACATCCTTGGCCAATAGAAATGCATGCGTACAAGTTCTATAGTCCTTTCAAATCCCATGTGTCCAACTGCATCATGAAGGCCTTCAAGGGACATTCCATGATAATTCTTGGGAAGAACTAAGTGGAACAATGGCTCACCTTTGCTTATTCTTTTACGGTAGAGGACAGCATTGTGAATGACAAGTTGGTCTTGCACCCATAGTATTAGTTGGACTTCTGTCCTCTTTCTGTCTCACATGGTACGAAAGCCGCTTTCCTGCACTAACAATGTCAATGACCCTACTGATTACTGGGTCAGCTCTCTGTTCAGCAGCCCATTCCAGCTGTGACATTCTGGGGAGGGTGCTGGACCCTGGAGGTAAAGCAATGTGGGTGAACTCAGGCAGAATAGCACTTACATCCATGGCAAGGGACTCGAGGATCACAGGCAAGTAGTTATTTCATTCTTCTGTATTAGAGGGCTTGTCTAACTCGTGTCTTTGGCAAACAGCTTTGACTGCTTCTTGTGGGAAGGTTGCATCACTTTTGTCTTTCAAGAATTTTGTCAAGAACTGCTGCACCCTGTTGTCCTCAGCATCAGCACTCAAATCAGCCTCCTCAAAATCATGTGGGCGCCTGGATAAACCATCAGCATCCTGATTCCTTTTGCTGGCCCGGTATTAAATGCTGAAATTGTAATTGGACAGGGCTGCCAGGCACCGGTGTCCCTCAGCGTCAAGTTTGGCAGATGACAGTACATAAGTCAAGGGATTGTTGTCAGTAATAACGGTAAACTCAGTGCCATAGAGGTAATCAGATAGCTTGTCAGTTGTTGCCCACTTAAGAGCAAGAAACTCTAGCTTGTGAGTGGGGTATCTTCACTCACATTTCAACAACCCCCTACTGGCATAGGCTATGACTTTTGTCTGTCCATCTTGTTGTTAGTACAGGGCTGCACCAAGACCCTGAAGGCTGGCGTCAGTGTGTAAAATATATGACAACCTTGAATTGGCAAAGCCAAGGATTGGGGCGGTGGTTAATTTCTCATTGAGAGTTCTGAAAGCCTGCTCACACTTTGACATACACTTATCTGCAAAAGGTGACTTAAGGTCAGCATTTGAGAAGGACCAGATCTTGTTCTTCTTCCTTGCAGGGATGTAACCGGAAGTCAGATCATTGAGGGGCTTTGCGATTTTCAAAAAAAACCTATGATGAATCTTCTATAATACCCCGTGAACCCAAGAAAGGACTTGAGCTCCCTGATATTGTTTGGCCTGGGCCAAGTTGTGAGTGCTGAGATCTTGTCAGGGTCAGTTTCTACTCCGTTCTCCGAGACAACATGTCCTAAGTATTTTACTGATTTCCTGAAAAAATGACATTTCTCACACGACAACTTGAGCCTGAATTTTTTCAGACGGTTTAAGACATGCATAAGCCTCTCCTCATGCTGTTCAAGGGTTTCCGAGAAAACAATAACATCATCAAGGAATACAAGAACTTCCTTTAAGTTCAAGGAACTCATGCATTTCTCCATAACTCTTTGAAATGTGCTTGGAGCGTTGGTTTCCCCCTGCGGCATCATATTGAATTCCCAGAATCCCATAGGAGTGATGAAGGCTGTTTTGGGTTTATCTTCCTCTTCCATTTCCACCTGATAGAAGCCTGATTTCAGATCCATTACAGAGAACCATTTGGATCCTGTCTAAGCTGCAAAGGTCTCCTCAATGTTCGGCAAAGCATATGCATCTCTGATTGTCTGCAAATTCAGTTTTCTGTAATCAATGCATAATCGAATTTTGCCACTTTTTTGCTTCACTATTATTAGGCAAATGGACTTTCAGACTCTCTTATGATGTTTGCGTCATACAGCTCTTTCAAGTGGAGCCGGACAGCTTCATAGTCAGACGGGTGGATTGGTCTCGCTCTTTGCTTAAAGGGCGTTGGATCAGAATGACGGATCTTGTGCTTGACTGCTGTTGTATATCCATAGTCAAGATCATCTTTTGCAAACACTTCAGGAATGGAATTCAGCTTTTCCCTAATCCTTTCTTTCCACTCCTCAGAGAGAGGTGAATCACTGAAATCAAAGGCAACAGAGTTTTCAGAAGTCACTGAGAGCTCTGGGTGGCACCTGATTGGAGTACCAGCAGATGGCGACCCTCTACTCTCAGCTTGACCTTCACCCTTCAGGGAAGTAAGTGGAGAAATGGATAATGGAGCTGTGAGATTTACCAAAGTGCAGTGCGCTGGCACTGAAACATCATGTGTGGTGTTATTCTTCAGTAAAACAGGCACCTTGAAAGACGTCTGTCTGGGGCTTGACATAATATAACAACAAAAGGTCAGCCCACTTGGTAATGAACGAGAGGGGAAATCAACTAAAAAGTGAGCTTCAGGAAAACTATTTACTTTTCTTGTGTAGCCATCTAATACCATTTTCTGGCCTGGTGGGATGATTACGGCTTTCTTGTGTAGGAGTTTGAAAACACCCACTCTGTCACTCCCTGTGGTTTTGCTCTTATACAGACTGCGTAGATGCTTGACAACAACAGCATAAGTGCAGCTCTCAGGGACAGGCCTACTGGCACCTTCATCGAACCCTTCATATAAAACATCCAGGGTATTAGTGCCAATGAGGACGGAGGTGGCACTGTAACCAGGAACAATGAGGGACAATGTGGGGACTGTCTTGGGCCTACCAACAAAATTTTCAGCGAAGAGTATATCAACTTCAATGTAACCTATGTAATGCATGCCTACTGCTCCCTCCATTTTGATTATAATATCTAAGGGACAAACTGGGTGAGAAAATAAGTAGGTGTCATGAAATGACTTGGAGATCATGGTCACTTGTGAACCCAAATGAATCAAAATGTTGGATTCCTCCGATAGTGACATTAACTATTGACCTGGAGCTGACTAGTCCATTCATGAGTACTTCTCTTGTGGGCGTAAGAGAGCAACATTTAGCTTTTGTCTTTTTCTTAGGACAAGTGCTTCATGTCCCTCTCCTGGAGCCTTGCTCAGTTTAAATGAGGGTCATAATTAGCTGCCCACTTATCCTGCTTTGCCTTCTGTTCTTTGTACTTCAGGTCGACGGCAGCCTTGTTCATAGGGTTCTCACATGCTTTGGCTATGTGGCCATCACCCCCGCATCTAAAACAAAACCAGGCCTTGGGCTGAGGTCTGGCTGTAACCTGAGGAGTTGCTTTGTGGACTTGGGCTTCAGCTTGAATTGTGGGCTGGTTCCAGATGGACTCAGGGACTGCAGCCCCCCGTTTCCCCTCTTTCCTAGGTTTCTTAGCGTCAAGCTGCATTTGCAGCTCAGCAACTTGTTTCCTCAGATTCTCAGTTTCCAAGACGTATGCCTGTAATATATTGGCCTTGTATTCGGAGAGGCAGGGCATGTCTGCTACAGTCTGAACATTCAATGAGGACTTTGTCTTGGAAGACCCCAAGTCACCAAGGCGGTTCATGAGGTCAAGTTTGGTAGCTCTCGTCTTCCTCTGTCCATAGCTGCAACAAAAAGTCAGCAAAGTCAAGGGGCTCTTCAGTCTTTAGCTTTAGCTGAAGGACAAGGTCATGGTCCCAGCAGCCACACTTGAACTGCTTCATCAGATGGCGGTCCATGTCAGCCGGCCTAACCCCGCTTCTTTTCTCTGCAGTGTTCAGCAGCGTTTGCAGCCTCTGCAGGTAGCTGGAAGCTTTTTCTCCTGGATCTTGGTTTGTGTTGAGGAACTTGGCTACTTCTTTGCCATCTTCGACAATGCCATAAGCGGACTCTAAAAGCCTCATGTAGTCTCTGGGATGGGCAGAGGAACCTAACTGCCTTACAACATCCAAAGCTGGAGGAAGCAAGCTTTCTAAAATTTTCCTTCACTGCACCTCAACAGAGGTGAGATCACAGAACATCAGCTCTACATGGAGCAGCCATGTTTCAAAGTCAGCTTCGCCTAGTGGCTTAAAAGGAAAAGGAGCGCAACCACTTGGACTGATTCCGAGAGTTGGGTGCACTATTTTATATCATGTGTTCAACAAAAATGGGCCTCACCTCTGGTGGATTCAGCACATCCTCATCCAATCCTTCAGCTGAAGTGGCTGCGTAGCTCTGCTTAGCCGCAGGTTTGGGTTTTGTCTTTAACTGCTTAAATGTCTCAGGCTTCTGAGCGCTAGGAGTCTTCCTAGATCTATGAGTGAAGGGAGTCCTGCTATGATCAGAGTCAGTGCCGCTACAGTTGTCTGAGCCACTGAAGTCGCTAGAGTCTGGAGCTGTCTGTGGGAGTACTTCAATACTATTAAGACGCCTTGTTACGGTAGTGTCCCTGATATTCGCTATGCTAAGAGGCAACTGGGGCTCGATCAGGGCATTAACAGAATCTGACTCAAACTGTACAATGGCAGAACATTTGCCATCTACTGTGCTTGACACTCTCACTATTTGAGCTATTTTGTCATATTTCTCAAGAGTTGCAGTAATGTCTTCATCAGTCTGGTTAACACCGAACAAGACAATAGACGGCTCTGCTTTAACACCGTATTTCTGTTCAATATCCATGCCTCAATTGAAAAAGTTTCACTCAATATAACCAAAACCCACAAAAGGAGGTAATAATTCACCTAATGCTTATAGAACACCCCAAAATGCTAATTTAACTATCAAGGTCATGCTCAAAAGTCTCCTGGCTGGCTCGCCACAACATGTAACATGGTGCTAAGTTAGCACCTGAGCGGAGCTACTGTATTAGCTACTAAGCATGACACTCAAAATCAGAGCTAGGTTCGGCTGAAGGGAGAGAATTGGCAACGACCAGAATTTAAACAGGAAAAAGAATAATTATAACATTTATTTAACACTCAAAAGAAAATATTATGAATCACAAACAGAATGAAGTAACACACATAATATACCTTATAGTCAGTCAGTTGGAAAAAAAAAAATTCAAGTCAGTAACTCAATGTTAAAGTTTAGCTTAAGTCCAGATTCAGTTATATGTATCCTGTGTATCCTCATGGAAAAAAGACAAGAGAAGAAAAATAAATAAATAAATAAAAGGAATAGTTGTTGTACATTCTGTGGTGAGGGCGGATTTCTTCCATCACCGGATGCTCACACGATACTAGAGACGTCAACCGGCTCTTTAGGAAAATCCCCAAGCAACAGCTTAGAAGGCACTTTATTTACACTCTGGTTGCAGAGGCAGCATAGTTCTGAAAAGAACTCGTATGCATACAACCAGCGCGAGAACACACATTTACACACACATGCACACACCCCTTAATGGCCGAACTGGCTGCACGCCACCCGAGCGAACCGATACCTCGGGGACTGTGGAGTCACACAAACACCCCCCAACAGTCACAAATATTCCCCAAACAACACTGTACAACACATAATAACTATTGGTAACATTAACATTCAAGAACATTCACTATAACACATATTTACAGTAGCATTCCATGTCTGATACCCCCGGGGCATGACGGGAAAGTACGCCCCCACCAAAGCGCTGTTACAATACTTTACAGTTGTGTTCAAAATTATTCAACCCCCAATGCTGTAAAGGGTTTTAGGGAATTCAGTGTACATTTGTAATTGTG
>JAQLOM010173802.1:0-11065 GCA_030068315.1 Chrysichthys thysi | reverse complement strand
ATAGATAGATAGATAGATAGATAGATAGATAGATAGATAGATAGATAGATAGATAGATAGATAGATAGATAGAAGGAAAGAAAGAAAGAAACCCGAACAGCCTTACGTTAAAGTTCTTAAAAATGCACATAAAAACGCTTTGAGGTCGACACCGCTGTTCTGGTGGCTCAGTACCCTACTAAGACACTTTATATTGGATCTTTATGTTTTTGATCACCTCTCTGTTTTCTTACTGCATCTGCCCTAAGGAAGTAAAATCCCATTAAAAGATTTACTGCAAGCTTTATCTTTATGCCCACTTCATGTACTCGCAGGCTATTTTTTTTTTTTTTGCCCTTTACCATAAGTCACTCATTAAAACGAACCGTTAAAAGCCTGTGAATAACGTTACGTTCAGCCCCATTTCCATCAAAGATTCGGCTGAATACGGCATATCCTCCTACACTTCTCTCAGGCTGAAGAAACGAGTTTCATAATTCTTTTCTGAATCTCTATCAGCTGAAGGCGGTTTGAATGGGGGTTTTGTCAAGCAAAAAAAACAAAAAAGAAAAAAAAACCATGACGTTTTGTTGTGCTGGGGATGAAAAATAAACACGTTTCTGGCTCTCTGTTAGTGATTTCCTTTAAATCTGCAGAGGTATCCATTGCCTCTGCATGGAGGAAACCGTAGTGAAAATTCCTCAGGTCCCAACACGCCGCCTAATTGATCTAGAGCCGAGCGAAAATGAACAGTGATTTGGGTTGGCTAATGTGCGGTCGGTCATTAGCTCAAGAGACCGGCTGGCAGTAGATACTGTGAATCAGAGGATCATGTGGCTTAAATGAGCATCTTGAGATCATGTTAGCCATGACCTTCAGTGGGTGTTAGAGTGTGCGCGTGTGTGTCTGAGATACTCCTCCTAGACTATACTAAGACGCTCATTAATGAAGCACTGAGGTCACTGAGGTAACTGAGACACCTCGCGAGAGGGACAGAGCTGTTACGTTACAACAGGACGAATGGTGAAAGGGTCCTGAAGGCTGATGGATCAAACCTTAACAAAAAAGAGAGGGATACAATTTATAATGGGTGCTTGGATTTTTACTGGAACTTATCGCCAAAGTGGTTCGCAACGTAACTGGAAATGAATGAGAATGGAGCTCAAATAAGCAGCGCTTCGGGCGCAAAGACGTAACTGGAAAGCAGCCAGGATGACATCAGACCTCTTCATTGCATTCTTGAGGATGGTTGATATTATCTTGGCCGGCTGCCCACCCAGGGGATAGGACAGTTTCAGGTTAAATTAGCTTTTTAAAATGTTATTAATAACCTGTTATTACCCATGTTTTCACAGAGCTTGTGAGGCCCCAATTTGGTCATCTGCCAATTCCTAACCACCGTCCAGCTCGCTTCTATCATGCTCCAACTACCAACTGGAAGAAAATGCTATCTACCCTGCTCACAGAACCCTGTCGTGTCTCTGTAACTGTCTAAAAGAAACAGGTGTGGGACAAACTGTGTTCTTACATCCACAGCACATTTTATTATTTTTCCTCTCTCCCTGACTTATCCACTGCCCCATTTGCTGTGTGTGGGCTTTTCAGCTTTCTGCCTATACTTAATCAGTCTGCCTACAGAACTTACATCCATTTGCATTACACTACTGGTTTCAGTCCTGAGTGTGTTTTGCTGTCTGTTAATCTCTTCGGATTGCCTTGCCATATTAATGGCTTTTTCCAAATCCAAATCTTTCCCCATCTGCATACGTTCAGAAAGTTCTGCATCTGCTAGCCCCACAACAATTCTGTCCTGGATCTGTTCGTCATGCACTGGCCCATAACTGCAGTGCTCTGGTGATGCATGGAAAGCAGTGACAAAAGCATCAATGGTCTCGTTAGGTTCTTGTTTGCATGTATTATGTCATGCACGTTCATAAACCACGTTCTTCTGACTACAAAGACGTTTTGGAAATCATCGCTGACTGTAGAATATTCCCGCTGATTGGCATTCGCCAGGCCCGGCGCCATGGGCCTGCCCTGGGAATGCGAGCCTTTACCGCCCCTTCCAACAGTTTGTTGCCGCAACCCCCCCCCCCCATCATCTTGCCTTCACCTCCACAATACAAACACCCCCCCCCCTCCCCCGCAACATTTTGTCCAACACTGCCTATAACGTGTGCCCCCCCCCCCAAAGCAATGCGATGCCCGTCTGCAAATCTGTGTCTGGTGCGGGGGCTGGGCAGCGCTGAGTATTGAGCCTCTCGATACATCGTCCGCTTTGCACCCATAGAGTAAGTTAAAGTATTTACCTGATTCTCTTCTGAGCGTGCAGATAAATTGCTTGTTTGCCAGAATCTCTCAAATCTTGGCATCCATTTTGTCCACTTGAGCGGATTAGAGAAATTGAAAGTCTCAGGTGGCTGGATACTAAATACATTCAAGATCTCCATGTTTTCATTAACCAACATAGGCATACACCACAAACCCCAAGATTGGCTAGTATCACGGTGATTGACAAGGGAAGAATATGACTATGAGTATGCCATGGCCGGACATGAACAGCTGCGGCATCCTTGAGATTCGGTCTCAGGATCTCTAGACAACAGTGAGAACGCTTTTCAGTTGCACCAAATGTTGCAAGTTGCATAGCTGATATCTGAGAGTGGATGTTTTCGACATCCTGTTGTTTCTGTTCAGATTTTCTTACACGCTGAATCTAATCATCATGTGGACACCTTGCTACAGTGTCAGGAAGCCTTAAACATGCAGAATAATAATTTGAGGTAATAAAGTCAAGGGAATTACTGCTGCAGGCTGAAATGCTCTCTAAACAGAAGCTGCACTTATAAGATTGTAGCAGTGGACTGGGCAGACATTCCACACAAAGCGAAAATTAATTACGCCGACTTGCTTCATATACAAGGTGAGAGAAGCCGTGAGCCTGAAAGTAAAAATGTTCCAAAGGAACGGACAAATGAGTCACAGTCTACTGAGACTGTGAACAGAACAGAAGGTAGAACGGGAGAAAAAGAAAACATATACAGAGCGATTAGATTGAGAGTAAAGATAAAGGTGCAGCAAAGAAAGAAAAGGAGAGAGAGAGAGAGAGAGAGAGAGAGAGAGCTTCATTTGTGGCCCTGTGCGGTTCAGACTGGTCACACTACGCCAGCCTCCATTAGTCTCTTTCTCTCTTCAACACGTTCAGAGGCTGAGGTCAGTACAGAGCTTCTAATGATTTCCGTATTGACGGTACAGCTTTTGAAAAGGTGCAGCAGGTGTTATTAACTCCAAAGAGGTGCCATTATTTCACTCGTAATTATATTCATCTATATAGGCACCTATAGGCACGTATAGGCAAAATGGCACATAAGTACAGTTAATGTGTGTAGGTACACCTCCGAGTATCAGCATCTGTTGGTCTTAATGGAGGGATGATGGTTAAGATTCTTGATCTGAGCTTCAAAATGTTCAAAGAAAAAAATTATTTTTTTTTTATTCAAATCGAAGGACTGCCTGGGAGCCACCGATGACCATTTGGGCAAGACTTTTAGCTTTCAAAAAATCTAGATGCATCCTTGAGATAAAAAGCTGCCAAATGGATCTGCACCAGCAGACTTTGGATCCGGAGTATGAGTGTTTTTTTTTTTTTTATTAATATATTTTTTTTTTTGGAATTCGCAGTTTTCTTCTTGATCACAGCCGGCCTTTGCATGGGAAACGAGGTCAGTCTACCACTTCATCTTTGAGCGTGGGGCAGCATGATGCCATCCCCAATGTTCCTCTATTAGTGCTTATTCCCATTTTTGATCAGTAATAAGCGATGGAGCTAAATGACCCATAATTATATAACAGCGTGCACAAGAAAAGACTGATGAGCGAATCAACAGGACATCAGGTTTTATCTGTCAAATAGCTCATTTTATTTGTATTTTTTCTCCAATCGATAATCACTCAAAGGAGGAGTTATGAATGACGACATTATGAAGATTTAACATTTGCCGAACGGCTCATTTTATATATATATATATATGTTACGTAGGTTCAACAAATAAGGACAAGAGCTAACTAGCTAAGTTAAATAACTAACAAGCTTGGTTTTACAATACAATAGCTATCTTGTTTGATTTTCCATGCAATTAAAACATAGGCCTGGGCTTGGCATTAGGGCTTTTACTTACCTAGTGGGCTAGATAAATTTACGCCATTTATGCCCTCTCTGTGCGAATACATGTAAATTATGTGGCAACTACACCCTCCAGTTTCATACACTTCATATAACAAATGCTCACATCGTGGAAAAGTGGAGAGACTTCAGGAAACCTGGCTAGGGGAACCCAAAAAACAGACTTGCGTTGGATTCATTGTCCTGTTAGAGCCAATGTTTCGGCGTAATCCACAGCCTTTTTAAGACAATGTTTGTCTTGCTAACCTGACAGTTTGTGAAGAGGAGGAACAAAGCCCTACAGCTATTCAGTCAGAGGGCTGCAAGTACAATGTTGTGCAAGGTTCTTGCTCCATGCAGCACCTGAAGCTCTGTGAAGGCAGTCAGCATAACAATAAAGTAAAATCCCATCCATTGCAGCTGGAGGTGTGAGAAGAGGAACAGGCCTCAGGGCTGAAATGATTTGTGTGCTTCTCTGTGATGCGCTCAAAGAGAGCCGGCGTAATCCGACAGCGTTCTGGGGCCATCAAACGATGCAAGTGAGACTCAAGCCACGGGGATAAGCGGTGGGGCGGAGCGAATACGCTGGTAAGGATGACGGGCATCATGGGAACATGAAGGAAGAACAGATAAGAGACACCTGGAAACATGGCAAGAGAGAAATTACCGTTCTGCAATCCTGCTGCTACGTTAAAAGCAAAGTGCCGGGTGCTAGGTAGAAATAATTGCAAACGGCTCAGTGGAAATTGGAATAACTCGGGGGAGGGGGGAGCCGTGCTGATTTTTCATCTATTGACATTGCACTCGTTTGAATTTATTAGCGAGTGGATGGATGGGTGTAAAGATTCTGATAAGGTTGATAGCTATTTTAAGATGCCATCTCTTGGATGTTTGGATGCCGGACTGTTTTAGAGGAAATGAAAATGCGTTTCTTTTCTCCCGGGTTCACCAGGAGCAATTACATTCCCTCATCATGGTGTGCCCCCCCCTCTCATTTTTCTCCGCACACATATGCATACATCTCTATAGAAATCCCTCATTCCTCTTTGAGTCCACAGAGCCACGACTCTGAAAATATCCCTGCTATATTCAGCAGCAATTTGACAAAGTACTTGCTTTTTATGAGTCAAGGTTATTTTGCTCTACAGGTGCCCGGTGTAGTGATGGATGCAGCAGTGAAAGAATCACTCACCGAAAGGCCAATGTCATCCCCCCCCCCCACAGACGTTTTTAACACTATAATATTCCTTGGGTTTGGAGATGGAACAAGCTTTTGGTTCCTGCTGTTTGGCCAGACTTTGAAAAGCCATTCTCTCCATAAGTCTTTTTTTTCTTCACCTTCTCTTTCCGCAAAACGAATGTGAACGCCGTGATATTTAAGACAACAGGTTAAAATCCAAAGGTGAAGAAGTAAAGAATGCATGAAGAATTAACCACACACACACACACACACACACATACACACACAAAAAGACGCCTGTCAACCACTCAAACCTTGCACTCTCACTGCGTGCTAAATGGATTAAAAATTCACAACAGGTAAGAACGGAGACATTTGTATGAGAGCTTGAACATTTTTCCAGGCTTCATTCTGAAGGATGACGCAAGGGATTGTACATTACTTCTTACTTCAGCAGTGAAGCCCTTTAAAACGTGAATATTTTACAAATAAATATCAATTTGTTAAAAAAAAAAAAAAAAAAAAAATATTTTTTTGCTAATTAATGCTGATACAGAGTGTGAACAGAGTTTGCATGTTAATCAGTCTGGGCTGAATTAATTCTCTAAATATGTTACAAGAGTAGTAATAGTAACCTAGCAGTAGTAGTAGTAGTAGTAGTAGTAGTAGTAGTAATAGTGAGAGGAAGAAGGCATATGAGCGATAAGACATTTCTTGCCTTATAAGAACTGTAACTGGACGCATAATAAGTTTAAAGAAATATGAAATGCTTAGGGAGTTAAGCGACTCCCAAATCCAGATGTTTACTCACAATTCCAATTCCCACGCTCTCTGAGGATAAGCTGCTATTCGAAGATAACACCTTAATGGTCCTTTAATAAAGCTTTACGCTCTTTCAGTAGTTCAGGAGGAGAAGCACATGCTCAATAAGTAAGTAAGTAATTAAGAAGAGTTTATTTATTAAGCACTTTCTGCAGACAAGAAGTCACAAAGCGATAAATAGTAACATATATAAATAGTAAAACTGAAGTACATAATAAAAATGAGTAAGACAAAAAAAAAATAGCATACACTGGATAAAACAGTATGGAAAATTAACAATGCTAGCTAAAACATAATAGAATAAAATAAAATAAACATATAATGTAAGTAAATAAAACAATAACATCAAATCACAAAGCTGAATCAAAGGCCTGGTTGAATAAAACAGAACAGATGGGAAGTGGAAAGCTGTTCCAAAGTCTCGTTGCGACAGACTGAAAGGCTCCGTCCCCCTGGTCTTCAGTTTCGTACAACGATCTGCTAACAGGTTTTGAGCCTGGGACCGAAGAGAGCGTGTAGCTGTGTGTATAAAACGTAGGTGGGACAGATAAATAGGAGCTTGTCCATTTAGTGCTCTATATGTAATCACCAGGATTTTAAGACGAATCCTTAAAATCTACTGGGAGCCAGTGTAAAGAATAGAACACAGGGGTGATATGGGCTTGTTTCCTAGAAGGCGTTAATAACCTAGCTGCAGCATTTTGTATAGATTTGTAAACGCAAAAGAGATGACTTATCTAGGCCAGTATACATGGCATTACAATCATCTAAGCGCGATGAAATAAAAGCATGAACAGTTTTCTCCAGTTCAGCTGAAGAAACCAAGACCAAAACCAAGAATGTGAAACTGATTTCAGATGCGAGTCAAAACCCAGAGAGGAATCAAATACCACTCCAAGATTTCAAACACTGGACTTGGCGGCCGTACAGAAAGAAGCAATTGACTTCTTAATCTCTGAATACGATTCAGGAGAAGCTATAATCATTGTCTCGGTTTTGCTGGGATAGGGTTAAGCCTCCACTTCTTTTTCCTGGATGAAGATGTTTGTTGTGTTGGCAGTGTGTTTTGGGTCACTCTCTTGCTGTTTCCAATGAGCCTGGAAGCATTTCTCTGTAAACAGGCAGACAGAAATTTTCTGCACTTTGCTACAACTATCATGAGTTCCATCATCAATAACATTTCCAGAAGCAGCTGTGAAAGCTCAAGTCATGACGCTACCGCCCCCATGCTTGGCCGATGAGCTTGGATGGTTTGGATCAGGACTAGGTCCTTTCTTTCTCCACTTTGGCCTTCCCATCACTTTTCTGATCTTGGTTCTGGTTGTTGCTGATGTCACATACTGTTGTTTTTGGGTTGTTCTTCACAGCTCTCACATTGTTTCTCATGAGCTCCTGTAGTCTTCCTTAGGCAACCTGTTCAATATCAGGCATTCAGTACAACACTGGGTTATTCCTTTTTCAGGACATTCCAATCACTTTTCCCTCTTTTATAAGCTTCAAAATGGCTTGTTTTTCTCCCGTAGGCAGCTATCTGGTCTTCATGGTGGTTTATCCTTTTTAACGACAACAAATTCAATCTTCACATGGTGAAACCCAGGGCTCAAACCAAGAGTAGACATTCTGAGCTGTTAACGCTTTAAACAAATAACTTTTAAACAATCAACCTATCCGGTCAACTGATTGAACCTACGATTCAACCTTCTTGATCACTAGAAATATCTGTGCGTCCAAACAAAATGTGCCATTCTGTCCGGCGAAAGACTTGGCCTTGCCATTCCAATACTTTCAGAGAGGACTGAATGTAGGCATATGTATGAATGTATGCATGCATGTATATCCCCATTGTGATCACCCATCCGCAGGTGCTGCCTCATCACTCGCTCCAGACACTGAAGGTGAGTGAATGTGCAGTGGGCTTTTGTGCTGCACTACATGATGAATGGAAGACATTCATGCTGCGGTTGCGGCGCACTGATCCAAGACCAGCTTTGCAGGTTTCTTTTATAACGGATATGATTAGGGGTGTGCATGGGAGGGATAATGGTCCTAGATCCGTATAAAAGTCGAAATGGTGTAGTGAGGATGGAGAGAAGGAAGTGAGCGTGGTAGGTTTATCTTTCCTCTGCAGAAAGATGGAGAACAGCCCTTACTGTCAATCTCAGCCTTTCAGTTTTCGTTTTTTTTCTTTCAAAAGGCATCAGCACACACACACGCTTGCACAGCACTGGGTCTGAAGCAGACATTTATATCAGTAGGGCTAATTAGTGTTAAAGACGTGATGGGCTTATAAGGAGACACTTTCGTTTAACATGTGATTATTTTTTTGTTTTGGACGAAGCGGCTAATTAGAAGTTTATTAAAGGGCGAGAGGCAGATTTAACACTTCTGTTTCCAAGCGTTTAAGTGTCATTCTAACAGTTTGTCTTCGTTTGTTTTGTTTTTTTGCTAATATAATCAATGTTGTTTTGCGCACTTACAACTCCCACATAAAAAAAATAAAAAAATAAAAATAGATTAGGGATGAAACCAGACACTTCTAATCAACAAACAAGGTTGGGACTGGGATCCCACAGGATGCAACAAAAAAGTTATTGAATCATTTTTTCATAGTAACTAAGGGTGTTAACCTCAGGCTTCCACACCAATTGAAACGATTTCAATTCTTCAGGCGACAATTTGAAATTTGAGGAAAGCACAGAATCGGCTCGAGTTATATTCACACGGTGACGATTCAATATTCCACAATGCCACCGAATCCACTACAATTCTGTACAATACAATTTACATTCATAACGCAATGATTCAACATTTGATGATACTGCTGAATCTGCTACAATACAAATTTAATTCATAAGACAACTGTTTTACAAGCCGCTGAATCTTCTATAGTATGATTTGTTTCTGATTTTTAAAGCTACGATTTGATATTTGACAATACCACTGGATCTGCTATGATGCAAAGTTGAGTCTTAGGACAACGAGTCGATATTTGACGATCCCTCTGAATCTGCTAAAATATGATTTCGATCCAAGAAACGAGTCTAGATTTGACGATTCCACTAAATCTGCTACGATCCGATTCTTGTTCATAAGGCAACCATTTCGTATTCTACCATTCTTCAGGTTGCTTTTTAAGGAAACGGTTCAATATTTGGTAGCACCGCTGAATCTACTACAATACAATACAATATGAAAAGACATTTCATTCGATATAGTAGCCTCAAATCGATATGTCCCCAGAGTCAGCGGTAAGCCTACCATTTCTTTCGTGAATGGTGATAACAGTTGGATGTCATTTACTCATAATAGTCAATTCATAATTGATTAAAAAGAATAGTAATCATGTTGTGATTGTGGCCTCCTTTCAATTCATTTCAATTGATGCTGAAATTAGGCTACTAACATGTTTCTATTTTGGGAATTAAAACCATATAAATCAGTTTTAATAAACAAAAACTGTTCAACTGACAAATATGAACTGGTGTGATGTAGCTGAGGCTGAGGAACTCTCCACTGAGGGTGAGGCCATGACCACTTTGGGTTTAAATGTGAATATAGATGTATGATTTGTGTAAAAGGGGTGGGGGTGGGGGTGGGTGTTAACCCTAACCCATGTCCTCATGAACAAATTGTTTCCTGGTGAGTATGAGAAGGCACAGACAGAAATATCAGTCCTAAACAAACATGTAGCACTGTGGTGACCTGACCCTTGTACAACCAAGTGATGACTAGTAAGTCACAGTGCCATAAAAGTGGTAAATGGTCCATTAAATATTAGCCGAGTGTCCGCACTAATAGAGCGACTGTGATATTACGAACATGGTTTCCCTGCAACACTTGGGGCTCCATGACTCACAGAGAATAAAAGCTCCGAGTAGGACGTTAAGTGAAACTGCACCTGCTTATGACCTGCCAGAACAACAATAAATGACTCATATTAGTTTAGATTAGATGAGATGGATGCTCATACTAGGCCGAAACTGAATTTCGTGATTTATTTATAGATGAAATATTTGGTGTGTATTTCCACTGAGCCTGGAGACATCCTCTTTTTTTTTTTTTGCATTCAACAGGCATTCAACAGCCTCTCAGATTCATGTAGACTCTTCCTTCTTGCTTTGCGTACAATCCAAAATGTTTTGTGCAGCACTAAGTATTTAAGCACTGTCAGACTCATACACCGAGCTTTTCTGCCAGTGAATAATAAGAGGAAAAATAACAGAAGGCAGCCTTCTGGATGAACCGCGTCCCAGAATGCAGCCAGAAAGAATAAAACTTAAAAAAAATAAATAAATAAATAAATAAAAAAGACTTCATATGGAGAGCTGGATATTGCTATTCGGATGGTGTGAAAATGCGCCGAAGAGGTCAGGAAGGTCTCTGTGAAAATATGAGTAATAAGGTAGAAGGGTTATGAGAGTGCACTGGGAAACCTCTTTGCTTATCATGGCTGAACAGCTACTGGTGGGAACCAGTTAACATTAGGTGAACGAGGTCATTTGAACCTGACAAGATTTACCGCTATAGTAGGTTTCACAGGTCTTCAAGAGTCTTCCACCACCATGTTTCACCGCCATCATTTAGCAAAAGCTCCCTTGATGGAAGGGAAATCTCACTATCCTACTATCCTTAACCCTTTATAGGGCACTAATTGAAATACAGTGGAACCTTGGATTGAGAGTAACTTGGTGTTTTGCAAGACGAGCAGGAAATTGTAATACATTTTGACTTGGTGAACAAGCGAGTAGTATGCATATCCTTCGTCTGCCGAGCCTCACGTGATCATAACTTCTCTCTCTCACTCACTGCGGGATTGTGGCTCACTCATATAGTCAACATCCGTGCTAGCATAGAAAAATCCTGAGGAATCCCTCACTTCAAATGAGATCAGGGAGATGTGTAAAATGTGGGAAAGAGTGCAA